>JAJMDY010000089.1:0-31368 GCA_030573885.1 Tetrapisispora pingtungensis (nom. inval.) | reverse complement strand
TATAGTTTTAGTTTTGGGTATTTCTAACTGAGGTTCTTTTGTACGGGGTTTTACTGAAGTGTCATTAGGGTGTCGTGGTCATATTAAAACATTGTCAATTTAAATAATGTTTTAGATTTAACTCAATTATTTCCTAATTAAGAGTTCTAAATTCTTAAATAATTTTCACAACTCGTTAGGGTTTCTTGTATTAATATCGTTAACTTAAGTGACATTGTTTCTAGTTTATTACAATAAAGAAGACTAATGGGCGCGTGGCGTAGTTGGTAGCGCGCTTGCCTTGCAAGCAAGAGGTCACTGGTTCGATTCCTGTCGCGTCCATATATTTTTAATTATTTTTAGTGTAGTACCTTGACTAAACAAAATCAATATAAGGTAATGTTTATATTTTTGATTATTTCGAGTTCATTAAACTGGATAGTCTGCTGAGTTTGTATAATCTATATTTACATTAGTTGCTGAGCTTCTAAAGTAAATGTGTTTATAATAAATCCATAGAGATCCGTAGCCAATGTTGTTGCAATCTAGCAAATATATAATCAGAAACAAAACTAAGTTATTTCAAAATGCTTTTGTAAGACAATACCACTTCGATTTACTTAATTTGAAAGTTGGCTTTACAAAAGACGTTAAGATACACAATTCATCTGACAAGCTATTTGTATCGAAAATACAATTGAGTGCAGAGACGGACGATACAACACCCATAATAAGACAAGTTTGTAGTGGGTTACAAGGAATTATCCCTAAATCTCAATTTGAAAATAAATTGGTAGTCGTTGTAGACAACATGAAAAAATGTAAATTACGTGGTGAGGTAAGTGAAGCTATGATTCTTTGTGGCGAAGAACCAAATTCGGGAATAGTCCAACTTTGTAGACCTGATACAAAGGAAAATATGAGCTTAATTGGACATCAAGTTGTTCTTGGGGGGCATGATACTAGCGAATTTGGGACTGCAAGAAAAGTGAAACCAAAAGAATGGGAAGATATTTCGTCAAGACTCTTTGTTGGTGCCAATAATAGAGTGATTTATAAGGAAGAAGATTCCAAAACAGAAAGACCATTGTGTGTTATAGGCTCCTCACCTAAAGACCTAATACCAATAGTAGTCGATAATTTACCAGTTGGAAGCATAGTGAGATAAAAAGAAATTATGCATGTATTTGAAACTACTCGAGTATTTAGTAAGATAATTATATATTTAAATTCAATTTTACTGTAAATATCATTTGAGAATTAATAATTAATATTTAAACTGCCATTCTCTGTCTCTAATTTATTATGATCTAATGGGTTTGGTGCAGATTCATATACGGCAGTCAGAGGAATACCATTATTGGTTTGTAATGCACTTATGGCTTCTCCTCTTATTTCCAAATAATATATTCTTGATAATTCATCTTCATCATCTGACCAATTGTTTTTAAAATACAACGTTAATGAATGACAACTCTGAAAGACCCTTCTTGGTAAATAATGCTCCACAAAAGTATTTTCATCTTCATTCACTAGGTTATTTGCGTCAAATAGGATACCAACATCTTCTGGTTGTTGAATTTGGAAATCTTCTTTAGAACTGTTAATAGTATCAAAATCAATATTTTTATTAAAGTTTTTATATAATTTTATTTCTTTAGGGGTGTTTAACTCATTCTCAACATCATTAGCGTTAGTCCTTAGAATAATGGAAAATATCTTGCAATTTACAGTAAAGGGGATATGTAAAATAATTTGACAATCTGCATCACTCTGTATATAACTTCTACAATCAAATTTCATATCTTGATCTTTCAAAAAACATCTATCAATGCGGATATCAGAGCTTGATGCCTCGACATTTAAACAACGCAATTTAGAAGTATCAATAGCAGTAAATAAACTTTGATTAGCAAAAGTAGGTATCGGAGCAATGTGTGAATGATCATGTCCACTGTGGCTATGATTATGTTCGCCTTCACAATGATGCGACATATCCTTATTTATAGATGTGATATCGATTAGTTTCGTTTTATTCTTCCAACAAAAACCTGCAATTATATTTTAAAAGTTACAAATATTAACGATCCATTTAAGTAACTCTCTTTATTTGGCTTTAAATATAACTGTATGCTCTGGTTTAAAGATAACAAATAAAATAAATTAATCTTATGCCCATCATCACCTTTCTTTAGTAGAAGCTAATTTTAAAGTCTAGAAGTGCCTTGTGCGACGTTTGGTCTTTTCCAAAATCATTTTGCGCTGTGAAATTTTTTCAGTTTTTTAAGAAATTGAATTGCTTCAAGTTCAATTCTGTAATTCAAAAAGTTATATAAATGATACTGCATTTATATGTTGTAAGGAATGCTAGATTCTGTGAGAAAAGAGAGTGACTGAGTTAGAACTTTCATTATTGAGAATTAGATACTTTAGAAGTCAAATATTCAACAATACTTAACGAAAAATTTACTGAAAGAGACTTAATTAAAAGGACTTTCTAGTGTAGAATTTTATAATAGAAAATAACATCGATAATTAACATCGCTAAATAGAGGATATTTGGATAAGAATTAATAACTAATAAGTAATAAGTAATTAAAAATAATTAGTCATCGATAATGTCAGATCCACGTACAAGAAAAGGTCGTCATACTTTGGTATTCGAGAATCTTGCCTCTGCAGTTGAAATATCTAACATACCACAGGATTGGACAACTGAAACATTAACTTCGGTTATCGTTGGTTCTGGCCCGATAGTACACTTTTCATCTAAACTTGATCCAAGAACCAGCAAATTGAGTTCAGTCACAATCTTTTATAAATCATCTAAAGATTGTCAACGTGCTTACCATCTCTTGGAAAAAATTGATAGATTTCCTTGTTTTATGAAAAGAATTATTCCACAGGATATATTGGAAGATCCAACTAAACTAAACGAAACAGATGAAAGAGATGAAATTCAATTTAATAGAGATAACTATCCTTGGGATGCAGGTTTAGAGTTACCTTTTGAAATGATCACAGAAGTACCATTATCAAGAAGAACCATACCAAGCAAATCAATTACAAATGTTTCTAATGAAAATGTAACAATACCAGATATATTAAGCAAAGCTTCACAACATTTACCACCTTTACAAGAAGACATATTATTAGCATCAGACCCTGTTTCGAAGAATTTAAGTAAAATTCCTCCATTGCAACTGATAGAAATTATTTCAAATTTAAAAATTTTAGCTAACCAAGATGTAACAAAAAGGAATCAATTAGAAAACTTTTTAAGAACAAATATAGATATATCGAAAGCAGTATCACAAGCTATGCTAGAAATGGGTTTCATTAATTATAATGTGGTGACTCAAGTAATGAAAAATCATATGGATTCTTCAAATGTAAATACATACTCAAATATAAAAAACAATGGAATAGCTAATGGAAATTTGCCAATTAATGGAATGGGAATGCCATTAAATATGAATTCAGTTCATAATAATGCTATACAAAATATGCCACAACCTCCATTTATGCAAAACAATACTCAAATGCAATTTGCTCCTCCAAACTTTAATAAAGGTAATAACATGTCATTCATGCCTCAACCCTCAATTCCACAAGTTCCACAAATGCCTAACATGCCTAACATGCCTAACATGCCTAACATGCCTAACATGCCTAACATGCCTAACATGCCTAACATGCCTAACATGCCTAACATGCCCGGTATGCCTAACATGCCTAGTATGCCTAACATGCCTAACATGCCTAATATGCCTAGTATGCCTAGTATGCCCGGTATGCCGAACATGTCAAATATGTCAAACATACCTACTGTATCGAATATACCAAACATGCCATCGATGGCTCAAAATCCTCAAATGCAACAAATGTCGACTATACAACAATCTCAAGGCCAACCTCAATCAAATATTAATTATTTAAAGTTGAATTCATTACCGGCTGACCAACAAGCAATGATAAAACAAGTTTTAGACCTTTCTCCAGACCAAGTAACACAACTTTCTGAAGATCAAAGATCAATGGTTATGAATTTACAAAAAGAATACCGTATATAGTGCATACTAATTATATAAAATAAGAAAGTTACAAGATACATTGCATAATTTAATATTTTACTAGTTTCTCTACACTAAATATCGATATATAGTGACATATTCAGAGTTTTCTTGATTGATGTCTTAACCAAGGTTTGCAATACAATTGCAAACAGTTTGGCCCCGATGGCAACTCCAACTTCTAATAATGATTTATATAAAATATCTATTTTGTTTAAGTTATTCAGTTTTAAAAACGTTCATATACAATCAGTATTTGTATCGAAATGGCTTTAAAGCCACCAATAGAATCTTTTACGAAACTATCGCGGTCAAAAATTTTACATGCCCGTTGATTCAAAAAATATTTTGATAAGATACAGTGACTCAAATGATCGGTTATTAAATCAATCAATTGTATTTTTATAAATAGACACATTATTTGGATGTTGAAAAGAGAGTACTTTTGTTTGACCATTTGATAGTACATATTTAAGAGATTTGAATAACACAAAAATTGGATTTAAGGAAAAAATATAATAAAAAGCTATCTCATTTAAGAAATATAACGATTTACTTATACACTGGTGCTAATCATGGGAGGCTCAAAGATTATGGTGACTGATAGAATTAACATGTCTGAGAAAAATAAAGTTGCTACTTGTGTTACAAGGAATTCCGGTATAGTTTTCACCCCGATTAAAACACATAATATGGTTAGATCCTTATTTGATCCTAGTGTCAAAAAATCATTTTTGGAATATTGTGTTGTCATGAGTGTTATTTTTGATATAGTGCTTTGTCTTACCATTGAAAACTTGTATGGTAAACATGTTGCTAAATTTACATTTTTATCATTATATATACTATGGAGACTGATTTATAATGTTGGGATAGGTTATATATTAAGACAACAATCAAACCATGAACTATTTTCAAATTATATGATTAAGAATAACATATTTGATAAGAAAAATAATTCTTATTTATCAAAATTCTGTAAATTTGAGATAAAAACCAAGCTAGGTAGTAATTTTAATTTTGAGTCTACTCCGCCAGAATATTTAACTTGGTTGCTCTTTCGTCAATTTGTTGATCTTGTATTGATGCAAGATTTTACAAACTATGTACTTTTTGTATATTTCTCTTTACCGTTAGAAAATAAAGGTTTAATAAACTCTTTAATTAACTTCAAATCTTTGGTTGGTATGATATTGGTGATTTTAAATGTTTGGATCAAACTTGATGCTCATCGTGTGGTAACTGATTATGCTTGGTACTGGGGTGACTTTTTTTTCTTACAAGATGCAGAGTTGACATTTGATGGTGTGTTTAATATTGTACCACATCCAATGTACTCAATTGGGTACTTGGGTTATTATGGATTTTCAATTATATGCGGTGATTATAAATTGCTTTTGGTATCAATTTGGGGACATATTTTACAATTTCTATTTTTAAAGTATGTTGAAAATCCACATATTGATAAAATATATGGTTCAGAAGATCTTGAGTACAATTCGGAAAATGTAGATAATATAATAATTAAAGAAAATAATGATTATACTAGACCATTAATTTCAAATTTTTTATATTTAGAAAATTTTGAAATATTAAGAATTACTGACGTTTTTACAGTCGGAACAATAATATTTTTGGCAGGATGGGTTCTGAAAAATAAAATAGGAAGTAAAGCATTATTTATTATGACAATGTCATCAAAATTATTATCTTGGTTGTTAAATTGCATGATACTTCACACACAATCAAAGAATAGATCATTTACTAAGCTTTACTTGAAGAATGGGTTTACACAAATTTATTCATATAAACAATGGCAGTTTATATATAATTACTTCTTAACAACAACAACTTTACTTTTAATACTCCAAACATTATCATTTTTGTATGAAAATAAATTAAATATTGATAAAATGAATTTGATATTTGGATTATTGTTATGTTCAATCCAAATATGGTGTAATCACGAAATTAGAAATGCGATATCAGACTTTGGTTACTTTTATGGGGATTTTTTTTTAACAAACTATATCACTGAAAGAAAGTTAACCTCTCAAGGCATTTTCAGATATTTGAATAATCCAGATACTATTTTAGGTAACTGTGGGGCATTAGGAACAATATTAATTACAAATTATAATCCTGACAATATTGTATTAGCTTTTACTTGGATCCTAACTAATATAATTTTCAATGTAATTGTTGAGCAACCACATATTAATAGGGTTTATGGAAATGGAATCAGAAAGAGTGGAGTCGAAAAATCTTTGTTGAAAATAAAACCACTAAAATCTTTAATAAATGTTCTTGATAACTTGGAACTTGCTATCGTCAATAAAATAATTCAAGAAAAACGCTGTTTAAATTTAAAAAATGACAAAAAATCAATTTATTGGGAAATGACAATGGAAGAGACAGTATTTAAGGTAAAACATAAACTTGCTCCAAACTGTCTATTTGAGCTAAATGGAGTTGACTGTAACAATTATACCCTACCTAATAAAATAAGTATAAAGTGGAAATTACCAAAAACTATTTATGATCCAAAAGATTGGATTGGTTTTTACAATATCATGAGCACAAAATCTGACAAAAAGAAGACTAGAATATCCTCATTTGGGCATTGGTCAGCTACAAATAAAGAAGGATATCCAGATAATTTGATGAATGCTACAAACTCAGTAAAAGAATTTTTTGAAAATGATGATGTGGTTCAGGGTTTGGTAACATTTGATAATAATTTATTAATTTACGAGCCAGGAGTATATGAATTTAGATATCACACAAAAAACAGTCATAATGTTCTGTTGATCTCTGAACCTATCCAAATAACCTTTCCAATATTTGAAACAAATAGTTCAGAGGTACTTTACCAAAACTTCTTAGCCGTTTTAGAACAAATAGGATCAATATCTGATGTTAAATTTGACGACACTAAAAATAAAAATTTTAAGTTGAAGGATTTTGTTAGATTAATTTGGTTTTCTACTGGTGTAGAACTCTCTTCCGATTATATCAAAGGAGTAAATGGAAATATTAAAGTGATTTGTGATAGGATTTGCGAAATAAAAAATATTTTGAATGACTTATCTTAATTTTTAAAAATGTTTATGTAATATGAATGTTCATTAATATTTGTAGTCATTATTACTTTTATACTATTTAAATTACTTATTTAAATTCTTATGCTTAATTATATATTTTTTTGCATTATATAAACAGGAATAACAAACAAGTTATAAAGCCAGAAATACTAATATTTATTTTTGAGGAGTCACCTTTATATGTAGATAAACTCTGCGTTTGTAGCTCCTGACTTTGTGTGTAATTCAACTTATCATAAGATGACATCAATTCTCCCTTCCAAATAGTAGTGCTTGAAGTTGGAAAAGATGTTTGCAACTCAGATTCATTTGTAAGTGTATTTGAATAATCCTGTGAAGTTGAAGAAGATAATTGTGTATTTTGGTTAAAATACGAAAAACCAATATTTGTTACGATGATAATGCTACCTTCATCTATGTTCTCCACATTTTGAATGTCTGAACTTGTATTGAAATTACTGTGGTTTTGAATTCTAGTATCCATAGAATTTTGACCTATACTTTTTGATGACATTTTATACATTTCACTATAATAATTTGTTTCTAAAATTATTTCTGAGATTGTATTTGTCAAATGGACTATTTCAGTTTCTTCAATATATCCAGTAATTGTATTCCTGATATTTTGAACAGTAGCTTCACTTGGAACAAAGCTTGTATTTGCATTGTATTTGGCTGATGTAGTTACTGGATATAATTCATGGCTGATAATCGTAGATGTGACAGTACTCGGTTCAGTTACAGTTGCTTTGTCTTGTATTGACTTTGATTTTGTTTTATTGAGTACTCTAGGTAAATATTCAGTATTAATTAGTAAATCAGAGTGAGAATTATTTAAAATATGACATTCTGCGTTACTTAGAGTTTCGTATATGGTCAACGTATTGTAAACAGTGCTGTCATCTGTAACATAGTCAGTGACATTAACATCAATATAATTTGTTATATTATGTGTTTCATAGAAAGTTAACGTATCATAAACAGTGTTGTCATCTGTAACATAATCAGTGACGTTGAGTGTTTCATAGATGGTCAACGTATCATAAACAGTTTTGTCATCTGTAACATAGTCAGTGACATTAACATCAATATAATTTGTTATATTATGTGTTTCATAGAAAGTTAACGTATCATAAACAGTGTTGTCATCTGTAACATAATCAGTGACGTTGAGTGTTTCATAGATGGTCAACGTATCATAAACAGTACTGTCATCTGTAACATAATCAGTGACGTTGAGTGTTTCATAGATGGTCAACGTATTGTAAACAGTGTTGTCATCTGTAACATAATCAGTGACGTTGAGTGTTTCATAGATGGTCAACGTATTGTAAACAGTGCTGTCATCTGTAACATAGTCGGTGACATTAATATCAATATAATTTGTTATATTATGTGTTTCATATACATTTAACGTATTGTAAGTTGTTAAGGTTTCATAAAACGTTTCATAGACACTAAGGTCAAATGGCATCAATGTAGTATCTTCTAAAGTATAGATTAAAGTCTGATTTTCTTGATTTGTTTTCGTAACTGTATTTGTAAGTATGATTTCTGTTGTTAGTAATTTTGTATTGGTGATATAATGATAAGATGTTATATCAGTTTCTTTTGTTTCCATTAAAGTTGTAGTGACATCTACTGTATTAGTTTCGAACTCAGTATAAGTAACTGTCTTAGAAATAATAACCGAATTATATTTGGTAAGTAGTACAGTATCCGTAGTGGTGACATAGTCGGATTCAGTTTCATTAGAAGTAAAAATGACAGTATTTGTTTCCGTTACTTCGACTACTTCAGTAACAATACTGGTTGTTGTTTCAGTGTCTAAGTAAGTTGAAGTTGTTAACATTGTAACGATAACCGTATCAAAAGAAGTGACATCTAAAGTGCTTTTATTTAATTCAGTGACAGTTAAAACTGTTGTAGTAGTTTGTGTTTCTGTTAATTCTATTTCCTTAGTCATTGTATCATTATCAATAACTGTTTCAGTAATTGTGGATGTTTGGAGTTCAACATCTGTAGAAATAACTATATCTGTAGAAGTAACTATATCTGTAGAAGTAACTATATCTGTAGAAGTAACTATATCTGTAGAAGTAACTATATCTGTAGAAGTAACTATATCTGTAGAAGTAACTATATCTGTGGAAGTAACTATATCTGTGGAAGTGTGGACAACTATTGAAGTTGCTGTATCTGTCACTATCAAAGTTTCTATGTTTGTTTTTGTAGTTGTCACTTCTACATAATTGGTAAGTTCTATAGTGTCACTAATATTTATTAAATCAGTGACATTAATCACATCAGTCGTACTTGTTGTGACAACCAATGTCGTTGTTAAACTTATATTGTCAGTTTCCGTTATTGGAGCAGTTGTAAAATCAGTAACTGTCACTGGAATTAATGTCTGCGTGGCACAACTTGGGCACACGGTAGATGTATATTCCAGTGTTTTTTTGATCGTAGTAGTGTCTATAGCGCATACCTTATTGAAAATTAGAGCAAATACTATGAAAAAAGATAACAAATTTCTCGACATTGTGTACATTTGCTCTTGAAATTTTTTAAATCTATCCTTTTTAAACAGATAGTGAATAATGCTATACAGTTATGAAAATAGTTAGGAAGCTGTTTCAGTTTTGATTTTTCACAATATAACCTCTTTTTATATATGACATTTTCTTGCATTTATAATGATATTTCTTCTTTAATAATTAAAATAAATTTTTGCTTCAATGAAGCTTTAATAACAGTCGATAATTCATTATACTTAGACGTTACCAAGAAAACATAATTGCTTGTATATCTCTTGCTTGCGTATACCATTCAATCTCATCGCTGACACTCTCTCTTTTCTTTTTTTGCTGCTTTATCCTTCCAAGAAGCTGAGAATTCAAAAAACTGTCTCAGAATTCTCATGTAATTTCCTAATTAGGAAATTTACATAGCGACCGAAATAAATTCTCTTAAATCTTCGGAGGAAGAGGCTCCGAAGGTCACTAGTTACCAACTGTCTCTGCAAGCATGCAATGTTTCATCTCTAATAACAACTAAACAACAAACAAATTATCTCTTATGAAATGTGATAACATGAGGTGATAAATTTCGAAATGTAAACTAAAACTGTTTTTTTATTTTGCAAACCTGCGTTGTGCCAGTGTCTTGACCACTAGATGATGCATTTCCACCATGAAAAGGAACCCTCTCTATACGTCTTATTTCTGTTTTTGCCATGAAAATTACAACTATATTCTCAAAATGAAACAATATGCAGTTTTACAATGATCGATTTACAAAATTTAAAACACCATTCAACTACAATAAATTCACAATCTCTATTCGTACTCTGAATTTATTTTAACTGTCCCTTTAAGTTGTTATATCAATGCAACCGTGAATACATAATGGCGAGAAGTATTAATAAATAATGTTTATATTGGCTTTAGTGCTCGATATCGTTGGTCAGACTATAGTAAATTTTCCGCATTTTACTCAATGTTTCTTGGTCAATGTACAAACATGCTAAATAAAAAGTTGCGTACTACTACAAGTACGAGTTGGAATCTTTTTTGATGAATCTTCAATTCAGTTATAGTTTCTGTCAAAGATTCCACAACAGATGAGAGCTACTGGAGCTAAATTCTTAATATAAAACTGTAAAGAGTAACCCGAACACAAATAATTTTCATTTTGCATAAGAAAATGGTTAGTCGGGTAACTCCAAAGGGTGGCAAAATGAAATTCGGTAATGGTGCATGGTTTAAAAAAATATGAAAACCCACAGAAAATGTATATAACAAACCCAAAATAATGATAATTACTAAATAGTTTTTGATTTGAAATAGGTGAATTCGATTTTACAAATCAATACACGACATAGCTAAGGTATTTCAAGTCAGCTGTTGTTCTATAGGCATTATAAATAATAAAGTATAATATATTAACAATGGCAACTGTAGCAACCGCATCTATGAACACTCATGAAAGTGGTATTAAACCATATTTTGAACAAAAGATCCAAGAAACTGAATTGAAGATTCATTCCAAAACTGAAAACTTACGTCGTTTGGAAGCTCAAAGAAATGCTTTGAATGATAAAGTACGTTTCATTAAAGACGAATTACGTTTATTACAAGAACCAGGTTCATATGTAGGGGAAGTTATTAAAGTTGTCTCTGATAAGAGAGTTTTAGTTAAAGTTCAACCAGAAGGTAAGTATATTGTCGATGTTGCTCCAGATATCAATGTTAAAGATTTGAAACCATCCCAAAGAGTTTGTTTAAAGAGTGATTCTTATTTGTTACATAAAGTTTTAGATAATAAAGCTGATCCTTTAGTCTCTTTAATGATGGTTGAAAAAGTTCCAGATTCTACTTATGACATGGTTGGTGGTCTAACGAAACAAATTAAAGAAATAAAAGAAGTTATAGAATTACCTGTTAAACATCCTGAATTATTTGAGAGTTTAGGTATTGCACAACCAAAAGGTGTTATTTTATATGGTCCACCAGGTACTGGTAAAACCTTATTAGCAAGAGCTGTTGCTCATCATACCGATTGTAAATTTATCAGAGTTTCGGGTGCTGAATTAGTTCAAAAATATATCGGTGAAGGTTCTAGAATGGTTCGTGAATTATTCGTTATGGCTAGAGAACATGCTCCATCGATTATTTTTATGGATGAAATTGATTCTATTGGTTCCAGTCGTGTTGAAGGTGGTTCTGGTGGTGGTGATTCAGAAGTTCAAAGAACTATGTTAGAATTATTAAATCAATTAGATGGTTTTGAAACTTCAAAGAATATTAAAATCATTATGGCTACTAATAGATTAGATATTTTAGATCCAGCTTTACTAAGACCTGGTAGAATAGATAGAAAAATTGAATTTCCACCTCCTACTGTTGCTGCTAGAGCTGAAATCTTAAAGATTCATTCAAGAAAAATGAACTTAACTCGTGGTATTAATTTAAGAAAAGTTGCAGAAAAGATGAATGGTTGTTCTGGTGCTGATGTCAAGGGTGTTTGTACAGAGGCTGGTATGTATGCATTAAGAGAAAGAAGGATTCATGTTACACAAGAAGATTTCGAATTAGCAGTTGCTAAAGTAATGAACAAGAATAATGAAACTGCTATTTCTGTAGCAAAACTATTCAAATAATCTGCATCGTATACATTCATATATAAACATAATATATATAATATTAACTACATATTTCTAAACGAATTTAATAACGCTTTAATTTCGAATTATTTAACATAAAAGAATACATTGTTGCTTCTGATCATCGAGTCAGAGGATATTTTATAAGCTCGTAATTTTAAATTGGAGTAGTACCCTCTAATTTCTTTCTTGCCATTTCATTAATAAATGCACAAAAACATGCATTTATAAAATAATTAAATGTGCTTAAACTTATAAGTAAAATAAAAGAATCATAATACACTTTTGGTAAATATAAAATAAATCTTAATACAACATAGTATACCATCAGGAAGATCATGCCGAACCCAAATAAATTTTTGTTAGAAGCATAGAATGTTTGTGCTAAAATATATTTTAACGATAGCATCGGATTTTCTTCCAGTTGTGTTGTATTTGAAGGCAATGGCATTGGTTTCATAGTCATGACATATCTAATTGTGTAGTATGACACTATATAGAAAAATATTAGGTATAAGACTTCTGAAATAAATATTCTTACTCTTGATTCTCTGATTCTGCTAGGTGTTAAATTAAATTCAAATTCTTTAACTTGTGATTCTGTTGGTTCTCCCAATGAACTTGTTTGAGTAATCTGACATGTTAATTTGACGTTTGAAGATAAACTGTCTTGTTCAATTGACTCCATGGTTGCAATATAATGTTCGGTATATTATAAATTATCTGGTATTGAATTGAATACCATTTTAGTAGTAAAAAAACAGGTATATATATATATATATATCATTGTTTGAACTCAGAATACTGATATCAATAAGATGGAAGGGTTACTTATATTTTCGAAAAGCGAATAACTAAGCCCATGTTACAACCAATTTTGCCAATTGTAATATATCTGCAAGATAAGATGTTGCACAATTAGATTGCGCAACCATATTTTAGTCTTTTTCAAAAGCAAACCTAAGAAAGGCTTGCAAGTATAAGTTACAAGGAAATAGGCTGGCCAAGGAAGAGATTCATGCGATTGAGAGATTATTGGGCAAAATAGCAATGTTGCTACCACTGTGAATGGTAACGGAATATGTAACAAGGACTACTAGTTACAGCAATACGTTATCTGTTGAAGCCAGTTAGCATCTCTGCTTCTTGTTTTTCAATAATTTTTCACATTTCTTTTTTTACCCGTTTGGGAAGTCCCTTGGAATCCGGATATACAGCGGAGATAAAGACGTCGCCCGGTCTCTAATCTCCGCGCCAAAGCGCCACGTGATATGCACGTGATTATGTTCTTAAAACCGTCACGTGTTTTGCGCACTTTTTTTGGGCACGTATCTGTGCGTCTCCGCGGACATCACTCTCGTCCCCGAGAAGCCACCGTTGTGCTCCTCAAATACAATAAAAAGTGACTGAAAAAGACGCAATATCACGTGAACGTTTCACTTTGAAAAGGGGCCTCTGAGCAGAAAGACCCGAGGTATCGAGACGATTGAGACGATGGAAGAATGTGGCTTCTCGCTGACGAAAAAGTGACAGCATTGGACGCCACAAGTTCTGAAATTTTGAAATACTTGAAATCGTTTATTTCTGAAATTTGAAAAATCTGAAAAATCGAATGAGGTAAGGCGATTATCCAATTAGCACCAGGAAGAGCTCAGTTTTGTAAGGTGATAAGCTAATTTTAATGCAATCAATTAGTGATTATTAGGTGTGATATTACTAATCAATATCACAAACAATGAAATAATTTGACAACTGCAATTGTCAAATTTAGTTTTTGCTAATTTTTTATCAAACTTATATAAAGGTGTCGATTTCTTTAATTTTTATTGATTTGTAAAAGCTCTTATTCCTTTTGTTTATGCTTTTTTTAAGATCTTGCTACTCATGCAAAAAAGCAACAACAAAAACAATACTTATATAAATAAATAACTTATAGCATTCATTATGCCTTCTCATTTCGATACAATTCAATTACATGCCGGTTATGAACCAGAGGTAGGCTCAAAGAGAGCTGCTGCAGTTCCAATTTTCCAATCCACCTCTTTTGCTTTCGAAAATTCCCAAGAAGGTGCTCAATTATTCGGTTTAGAAAAACCAGGTTACATGTATTCGAGAATTGGTAACCCAACCGTCGACGTTTTGGAGAAAAGATTAGCTGCTTTAGAAGGTGGTGCTGCTGCCTTATGTGTCTCTTCTGGTCAAGCTGCTCAAACTTTAGCTATCACAGGTTTAGCTCACTGTGGTGACAATATCGTCTCTACTTCTTATCTATACGGTGGTACTTACAATCAATTCAAAGTTGCTTTCAAGAGACTAGGCATTGATGTTAGATTTGTTGAAGGTGACGACCCAGCTGATTTCGAAAAAGTTTTCGATGACAAGACTAAAGCTGTTTATATAGAATCTATTGGTAATCCAAAATATAACGTTCCGGATTTTGAAAAAATCGTAGAAATCGCTCACAAACATGGTATTCCGGTAGTCGTTGATAACACTTTCGGTGCTGGTGGTTTCTTCTGCCAACCAATCAAGCATGGTGTCGATATTGTCACTCACTCTGTTACTAAATGGATTGGTGGTCACGGTAATACTATTGCCGGTGCTATCATTGACTCTGGTAAATTTCCATGGAAAGACTATCCAAAGAAATTCCCACAATTCTCAGAACCATCTGAA
This sequence comes from Tetrapisispora pingtungensis (nom. inval.), assembly GCA_030573885.1. Taxonomy (NCBI): domain Eukaryota; kingdom Fungi; phylum Ascomycota; class Saccharomycetes; order Saccharomycetales; family Saccharomycetaceae; genus Tetrapisispora; species Tetrapisispora pingtungensis (nom. inval.). The sequence continues at coordinate 16,372 of JAJMDY010000089.1, read as the reverse complement.
GGTTATCACGGTATGGTCATTAACGACGCTCTTGGTCCATTAGCTTATATCGCTCATTTGAGAATTGAATTGTTGAGAGATTTGGGTCCTTCCATGGATCCATTTGCTGCTTTCTTAATCTTACAAGGTGTGGAAACTTTATCTTTAAGAGCCGAAAGACAAGCCTCAAATGCATTGAAATTAGCACAATGGTTAGAAAAATCTCCATACATTAATTGGGTCTCTTATCCAGGTTTAGAATCTCATCCATACCACAAAAACGCTAAAAAATATTTAACTCATGGTTTTGGTGGTGTTTTATCAATTGGTGTTAAACCATTGAAAAAGGTTGATAATTCTGACCCTTTCAAGAAATCAGGTGCTCAAGTTGTTGATAACTTAAAGGTCGCCTATAATTTAGCCAACGTTGGTGACAGCAAAACTTTGGTCATTGCTCCATATTTCACTACACACCAACAATTAACAGATGAAGATAAATTAAAGTCCGGTGTTACAGAAGATTTAATTCGTATCTCTGTTGGTACTGAATTCATTGATGATATCATTGCCGATTTCGAACAATCTTTAGAAAAGGTTTTTGCTGACGATAAATAATTGCATCTTTAAATAATATAAATAGAATATTCAAATTCTTTTTTAATGTACATATAATGGTAACAGTTTTAAATTTGTATTTCTATCATATTTAGGTACAGATATATCTACTTTTAATTATAAAAATTGTTATTTTATTTTATCTTCTTTTATTATTTTATAATAATGAGAAACTAGTCTAAACTCAAGATAATGCTTATACTTTTAGATAACCACCTTCCTCGCATAATTTATAAAAAATGGTGTTCTTATCTGCCAACAGATTTTCAACAGTGTCAAATTCACTAACTTCACCCTTATCTAATACAAGAATTTTATCATATCCCATAATGGTATCAATTCTATGAGCTATAGTTAAAATTGTTCTGTCCTTAAATTCTGATTTAATTGTATCTTGGACAATTTTGTCGGTTTCCATATCAATAGCGGCAGTAGCTTCATCTAACACTAAGACCTTAGATGGGTTTAACAATGCTCTTGATAGACATAATAATTGTCTTTGACCAACTGAAACATTTGAACCATTTTTGGAAATTGGTGTCGACAATAAATCTTTAATCTCTTCTTCACTATATGGACCGTCAATTGAATAAGCAATTTCTTCGTCATTTTCTTTGGCTTCCTTTGCAATTTTGATTATGTGGGGTTTTAAATGAGATAATTCTATAGCCTTCCACAATTCTTTATCAGAATGTAAGTCAAATGGATCCAAATTACTTCTAACAGTACCTTCTAAAGCTTGTGCATCCTGTGGGATGATAGCTAAATTAGATCTTAAATCTTCTAAACCAATCTTAGATATATCAATTCCATCCACAAAAATGGAGCCGCTAGTTGCTTCGATCAATCTAAATAAGGCTAATGTAAGCGTTGACTTACCTGCACCAGTCCTACCAACAATACCAATCTTTTCTGTTGGTTTAATGATAACATTGATGTTTTTTAATACTGGATCTAAATTCTCCCGGTATTTAGTGGTATAATTTTTGAATTCAATCTCACCAACAGTAGGCCAACCTTGAGGAGGTCTAGAGTTTTCAATAACTTCCGGAGCTTCTGGCTTTAAGTCACAAAATTCCAATATTCTTTCAACAGAAACAACTCTAGTTTCTATTTGAACGGTCATTCTGACAATCCACATCAAAGAATTTGTAACTTGTAACGAATAACTCATCAATAAACCTACCATACCAGAGCTTAATTGTTTACTTGTTCCTAGTGTTGCAAATGATAACAGACCTGTAGCCAATATAATTAGATTACCAATTGTTTGCAAACGAACTGAAAGCCATCTGTTTGTAGATCTAAATTGGAAAACACAATCAATATTATATTGAACTGTTTCAAAATTGAAAAAGTTAAATCTTTGAGCATGGTCAAATGCATTAATGACGTAATGACCACCTAGGGTTTCACTGATTAGCGACATAATTGGAGAATAAGATATCTGTGTTAACCTCTTCAATTCTCTACTTAACATAATATAGTATGCTTGATAATAGAAATATATTAATATTAACACAACATTTAACAGCAAAAACCATGGAAGATTATAACCAACCAAAATCAATGCAACAACATACGTTAGGATAGATCTGAAGAAAAATGAGAAAATATATTGCAAACCACTATCAATTGCTTCAAGATCACTTGAGAATCTATTAATAATTCTACCAATAGGTGTTGTTTCAAAAAAACTCATTGGGCTACGCATAACAGATAAAGCCATACCATCATGAAGCTTTTTAGAACCCCTTATCGAACAGTATAAAAGCATCACCACACTACGTAAATTATTAAAAGCGGCAGAAAGTAGTCCGATTAATGCATAAATAGATACAAATTTCCAAAAGTCTTTGTTTTCTCCAGCATTAACATTAGATTCAGACCAATATTTCAACCAAAAATTTTCTGCTAAATCAAATAATCTAGTAGAAATCATAAAAACTAAAGATAAAATAACACCTGTAACACCACAAGCTTTTATATATTCAATATAAACCCTAGATTTAACACGGCCTTCTTGCTTTGTCTCCTCTTGTTGTGCTGTTCTTTTCTTATCTTTATCAACATCGATAATTGGTTTTGCTTTCAATGTAGCCAATGAAGCTTTTCTTGATTTAATAGTGTTGATAGTTTGGATCAAATTATCTGCATCAAATGATTTAATGGAGGCTGCTATGTCATCATCATCATTATTATCATCTATACTTTTATTTTCTATTTCATCAATTATTTCAACTTCTTCTTCTTGTTCATTACTACCCATATTTGAGGATTCTGTTGATTTAGCATTTTTTGATTTTTTATCGGAGGATTCACGGCCAAACTCTTCAATTAGCTTTTTAATTCTTGAATCCTCTGTTGAGTTCATTACTTCTGTATAACAACCTTCTTCAACAATTTCTCCATTTTCTAAAGCATATATCTTTTGAGAACTTTTCAAAACATTTACATTGTTTGTAGATAACAAAATAGTTTTGTTTTTCAACAAACCTGTTTCTTTATCCAATACATATTTGATTAAATTCTTGCTTACATGTGCATCCACTGCAGACAAAATATCATCTAATAAATAAATATCAGCTCTAGAATAGACAGCCCTGGCTAACGAAATACGAGCCTTTTGTCCACCAGATAATGAAATACCCTTTTCACCAACAACTGTTTCGTCATGATCTGGCAATATGTCTAAATCTGGCTTTAGTTGACATGCTTCTAGAACAATATTGTAATACATTTCATCATATTTATGACCAAATAAAATATTTTCCTTAACTGTGCTATTCATTATCCAGGCTTCTTGTGGGCAGTATGCTATACTTGAAGCTCTAATTGATAGTTTGGGAGGAATTGAAGAGTTCAAGGAACTGATACAGGGAAGTTGGCCTAAAATAGAAAGTAAAATAGTTGTTTTACCAGAGCCAACCTTGCCTACAACACATGTTAAACTACCCTGATTGACAGTAAAGTTATCAATGTTTTTTAGAGCTACTTTTGAAGATCCGATAGCACTTTCTTCATCATTAGTACTTTCTTCATCTAATTTTTTCTTAGATTGCCATAAAAATGTAGCATTATCTATCTGAATTATAGGTTCCGATTTATTTTCTGGAAGTGGAGAATGTTCAATGAATCCGTTGTCTAATTCTTCAGCTAGTAAAAAGTCTCTCAATCTGTTCATTGAAATTCTAGCTTGAATAATATCATTTATTGTCGAAGGAACTACGTAAATAGCTTCATTCAAAATATTGAATAAAGACAATGCAGGGAAAATAATATCAGGAGATAATGGCTGATCGCTGATCATTGAAAATATTAAAAATGTAGAACAGGTCACCATTAAAGGAACACAATTCCAGGCAAAAAAAATGAAGTTACTAAAAATGCTAATTTTCTTGAAATTTTCTAGTTCTAAATCATTTCTAATGTGTAGTAGTCTTTTAAGCATGGGTTTTTCCCACGCATATAACTTGATAGATTTAATAGAATTCAATATTTCGGATAAAGTAGTCAATCTACTATCTTTATATTTCATTTGGGTTTTGTATAAAGACCCAACTTTTTTTGAAAGTAAAGCATTAACTGGAATCATTATTACCATGCTTAACATACCAGCTAATACAGCTTTGTCCAGTAACCAATAAAGTGAAATTAATACAATTACAATTTGAATTGGAGCGCCAATAATGGATTGAGAATTTTCAAAAAATCTTTGTAAATTTAATACATCAGTTGACATCAAATTGATGATATCACCAGAAGAATGTTTGCCACGGGCATCTGTAGATAATTTTAATGATTTTTTATAAACCATTGCCATTAATGAACCTCTTATACCTAAACCAACTTCAAATATTTTAATATAAAATTGATTTCCAAGTAAAGTCGATATAAATTTGGATAAAAATAAGGTCACTGCTATAAATGCACCGTGTAATGGTGGATATAAACGATTTTCATCGTTATCAAAAGTTTTGATGAATGCCCTTAAAAACTGAGGTTCGATTACACTTAAAACATCGGTTGTTGTTTCATATATAATTGCAATAAATAATGATTTTGCAAAAATAATTAAAATTATTCTTAAAATAGAATCTGTTCCGTTCCAAATTTGCTTTTCCCAAGCCACTTCCATTCTACCTGTTATTTGTCTAATATCTAAGTCAATTGGTGGTAAAGGCATATTCTGAGGATCTTTTATTTTCTTATCTTTATAGGTTTGATTGATAATTTTATTCATCCACATGAACCATATATCAGCTAATACATGATTTGTGATAAATAAATCATTTTCTTTATAGTATTCAATAATTTCTGGAGCTGGTCTGAAGTATCTGGTTTCATAAATGAAAATAATAATAGTGTTCAATAGTAATACACATTCTAGAATGGTTGAATATTTTCCCGATAATGTAACTACTTTATCGTCGTTATTAAAAGTAAATCTTTGGATAATTTGGAACGATGTTAGAACTATTTGAAATAAGAAATAAAAAACTTGATTTCCGATAGAACATGGGGATCTGAAGTACTGCAAATATTGAGTTGGGTATGAAATTAATATTAGAAATGCCAAGTTTAAAATAATGGAATACTTTGTAATCAATGGTTTCTCCTCGTGGGAGTTCGAAAAAATAAGCAACTCTAAGGCAAAAATAATAACTTGCAATGAAATGTCAGTTATATGTAATAAATGTCTTGATGTGATATTACCCCACTTGTTTCTATATTTGAAATTAGATGGTATTTTGGACTCTCTTAAAAGTTGTACAATTTGTATAGCACCGATAATAATAAAAAATATTGTGAAATAGCAATTCATTAGAGATAAAAAACATGGATTTACTGCATTTGTATGATTGTCAAAGTACGGATGGTATCCATTCTGACACCCAATAGTAGTGTTGGAAATCATTGGTAGTGGTTTGACTGCAGTTTGTTTTTTGAAGTACCTCTTTCAATAGTGTTTTATTTATATTATATAGCTCGAATAAAATATTTTTCAATTGTATCAAATTGTTATCAATTCAAAGCAACAAAAATTCAAGCCATGAGGATTTAGATATTTTTTTATTCATAAGAAGTGAAAAAATTTCACCTAAAATAAATAAATTCTTCGATGATTAAATTCATTATGGTTGAAACATCCTCATCTTCAATGCCAAACTTTTTCATCGTGGCAAATGTCATTTACTTTTTAGGAAAAAAAAAAGGTGTGCTAACTCTGCGATTATTTTTATTGTAGAAAATATTGCTTGTTTTAAATCTTGGCAATTCATTATGCCAATAATAGCAACAAGCAGTTTGCAATTTATTTAGTCAATATATAAATAAATTCAATTATATAAATAAAATTAATTTGTTATTGCGGAAAATAGGATGTAGTAGATCGTTTTAAACTTTTATAAGTCTACAATTTACTAAAAATAATTAAATTCTATATACACCTAATTAAATACATTAAATTAATAAAAATATGTTTTCAACTCAATATGGAATACCATTTGTCAATCTTTGGAATTCATCGTAACCCTTAGTGAACAAACTTTCGTATGATTTCTTTATTAAGCCTTTCATAAATAAAGCAGCTTCATGATCAGATTTATTAGGCTGGAATCTATTTTCCATATTTTTGATAGTTTTACTACCTTTGAAACAAGGTAAACCTGAACCTAACATAGGTTCTATACATTGGATAATAGCATCCATGTGTACTCTTGCTGATAAATATGCCTTGATGCATAATTCCTCAAAATCTTTGAATGCTGGAGTTTCTTTAGATCCACCCATAACATTAACCATCTCCTTTGTTAACTTGAAAGGAACAGCTTCAAATTTAACACCACCTGGAACGATATCAAAAATAAAACCAAAATCGATATGCAAACAATGACCTTGATCATCATACATAATATTACCATTATGTCTATCTTTAAATTGTAACAAATATGATATGACACTGTAACCAGCTAAGGATTTAATAAAATTATTTCTTGCATTTTGGAATTCAAAAGTAGTTTCATCACCGAACTTACTAACAAAATATTCAAATAAACCATTGACAGCTTCACGACCCAACATATCACGAGATATGGAATTTGGTAAGACATCAATAACACCACAACCTGGTGCAGTAGCTGTAACTCTATATGGAAAGACAAACACATCTAAACCAATTGAAGACCAAATAGTTCTGAATAAAGAGATTAATTGCAAAGCTAAAACATCTTGTCTACAGTCATCACCAACTTTAAAGATTGCAGCCTGCCAAGTCTCTACAAAATTCGTGTTATTGCCATCTAATAAATCTTCTTCGGAATCACCGGTTGTAGTTAATTCCTTTGTAGATCCAGATTCTATTTCTCTTCTAATCTTAAATGTTGCCATAAAAGGAGCTTTAGCATGAGATTGTAATGGCTTACCACTTTTACGAGCAATATCAACAACTACACCATCTGGGTTAGATGGTAAGTAAACACCAGATTCGACAACAATTTTAGCCATTTCTTCATCGATCTTTTGTTTCTTCTCTGCTTTGCTCTTTTTGATATATGGTTTCAATTTACCTGATATACCAGTAACTTCGTTAAAAAATTTAAATTCTTTTTCATAAAATATTTTATGTTTTGATGAAAATTTAGAAACCAAACGTTCTCTGACTTTGTCTAATGTTGGCTTTATATCATCTTCAATTAACCCATCATCACCTTTGTAGCTGTTGGCTAACATATTCCAAATAATTTGATGAGAAAATAAAACGCTAATTAAAGCAGTATCCAAAATTAACCTTTCTACATAACCTGTAGAATCGTATCTCAAACATTGAACGATTTGTGGAACATAAAAGAAAGTAATATTAACATCGTGAGATTCTAAGGAGTATACCGCATACTGTAAAACAAATTTGTTAGTATTCCAGCTAGGTAATAATAAATTAATAGATTGTAATGGTGTAGTTGGGCACCAGTATGTGATGTAATGTAAAGATGATTTGTTTCCGTTACCAGATGTGGAAAGGAAAATATCAACTGCATCTGAGACACCAACAAAAGATAAAGGATCTTTTGAAATTGTAGATGCAAGTAATGTTGAATTATTACCTTTATTAAAAAAATCTGATATATTAAAAGCAATTTGTGGATCGATTTCAATTGCAGAATTTATCAATTCTGAGGTTAATATATTTTTTGGAATATCGATTTTTGTCAATGGAGATATCCATGTTTTCATATTATAGATTTCCAAACTAATTGCTAATTTCAATAAGGTTGTTTCCTTTTTACAATAATTGTTTAGATTTGGAGTGACACTTTCTAATTTAGATAACAATTCTATGGAAACTGCCAAATCAGCTTTATTCCTAATTTCATTAGCACCAAATGGCCAAGATAATGGTTTCTTAAACCACATCAGAGCACCATTTACGATTGCTCTGCTCAACTCCATAATAGATTTTGTTGGTTTTTTCAGATTAGCTTTTAAAATTAATATTGAAAACAATATTAACTCGTTACGAACTAATCTTGCGTATGGGTGTAAAGATGCAAACTCTAAAGAGTTAACTGCATCTAATATCCATAAATTGAATAACTTTAGTAAAGAATGGCTTTGGAACATTGAACTTTCAAAATATGAACTCATAAAGTTTATCAATTGCCTATGTGGCTTCAATAAAGACTCGGCTAATTTCACATTTTTATTAATAGATTTTTTATTATATTCTTTGTATTCCATCATTTGATTTTCCTCCTTAAGAAAATCCAATTCGTTAGAATATAAACCTAGTTTATTTTCAATTGATTGCATCCAGCATATACTAATTTCTGACAGTAGGTAAAAAGATAGATCTTGTCTCTCTTTTATTATAGATAACCATATATTAATACCAGTACTAAAAGAATTACTTGTAAAAACTTCAAATGGAATGTGAACTAAATCTTTTATTAATCTTGAGGAACCTGGTGTTCTGTGTATAACTAGAGCTGTAGATAAATCAAAGAATTTACTTAACAGTTCATTTTCAATTTTTGTTTTCTTTTTGATGTGCTCTCTACTAGATTCAGCAAAGGAATCGATTTGTTTAAAGATATCAACAGGTGATGACGAAATAACCATATCAACTAATGATTTAGATTTCCAAGAATGTTGGGAAAGAAAACCAGCGATGTTGTTTGGTTTTTCGTTTCCAAAAACTCCCATTCTTGATAATTCTCTGTCAACTGGTAATATTGATCCTGCCATTTCAACAGCAAATGATACACCAAATTCTATTTGATTTCCTTGGTCAAATTGGTTAAAATCTGAAAGATATGAATGTAGTAGCATCTTAAGATCATGCGAGCATTTATTCATAACAATCTTAATCCACTCTTTTGCTGACTTCGAAACTCTTGATAAAGCAGTTCTACGCCAGTTGATAGAATTTTGAAGTAAAATTTTAGTTTCCATATGCTTTAAATAAAAGACATAATGAGGTTCAAATCTATTAGTTTCGCAATCTATAACACTATCACATAAAACAGTCATCAAATCTAATAAAGTATACAAAGATTGATGATGACATAATGAAGATGGCACATGTTTTATTAATCTTTCACATGTATTAAAAGCTGAATTTTGTAAAATTTCATTTTTGTTAGCTAACAATAAAATCAAATTTTTTAATTGTTTAGCAATGGATTTTGAATTAAATATTTCAAGACTACCAGATTGGACGTTACTTGTGTACCTTTGAGTTACTGCTATATTCATTAGTTCGATGCTTTTAGCAAGCGAGGAGGAGCGAATTGATGAGTCAGAGAAGTACAATAGCATTTTTGAACAATCCCCAGCATCACATCTAATGAATTCTAGATGATGAGCAGATGCTAAAAACATAATTCTCTCAGTTGAAGTAGATCTTGATTGAACGGAATTGTTGGTTATAAATTTTGAAATTACGTTCTTTTGCTTCTTCTCAATGGAGGCAGAAGTGCTACGGCGTAATACCGTATTCATCTCAACAGATATTTCCTTTTTATTAGCAGGGAAATCAGAAGCCAATGGAGGAGTATTGTGAGCTATTATCATTAAACTATGTTTAAATGGTAAAAGGAATTCAGCATTGTAGTAAAACCCATGAACAGTCATATTGAACCAAATATTTCTGAACATATTTGTGGAAACATCATCACTGCTTAAATCTAAAGGAGATTCATTTAAACCTGGTAATAACTCGGCCAGTGGTTGTAATAAAGATGAAATTTGTGAGACAACTTTAGATATATCGGAATCTGTTCTAAGTTCTTTATGCTCAACTTCACCACATGATATAATGCTGTCTAATAATTCATGTAAGTACATTTTGTAATTGTCAGATAAAATAGTTTGCTTCTTTAATTCAGTAGATATGTAGACTTTTGCTAAGTTGATATCTTTTAGTAATTCAGAATCATTATTTCTAATAGAAATTTGAGTTGTCAATCTATAAAATTTCAACAACAATGAAAATTCAGCATTTGTAACACATTTTATTAATTTGGCGATGGATTTAATAATAATCTTATCTAAACTGGTCGAAATAATACCAAATTTTTGAGTTAAAATGGTTGTAGTAAGCGCAGTAATCGATGGCACATTATAGCAATTGGTGATAGTCACAGCTGCGGTAACACAATTTTCAAATAAGTTACTATGGAAAGAGGTTGTGTTGGATAATGTTGGATCAGGAATATGGTTATTTTCTTTACTGTTCGTTACAGATGATATATTCTTAATTGCATCCAAAGTATCAATTGTTAGAGATCTACCGTTCATTGGAACACTTGTCAACGTGCCTGTTAACTTTCTTTCTCTAACTAACGACATAGGTGACCCATTATCATTTACTGAAATCATGTTACTGATGGAGTAAATTGTATTAACAATTGTATCATCATTTAGTGGTTGTAAACCTAAAGTAAAAGAAAGAGCTACTTCTTCAACCGTATCCTTAGATATATTATCAGAGGCTACTAAAACTGGAAATAAACGTAATAGGGATGAAGAATATTCTTCAGTGTAAAAATTTAACAAGGAACCACAGTTAATAATTGCCTTAATATATAGGGCACTAATATACCCAGATAATAGCATACTTTCCATGTAACTAGATATAGTTTCGGCCATGTCTTCGAAGGCTTTAGATTCTACATCTTTTACAAGTGGGATTATACATAGAATCTGTAATAACTCAGATCTTGAATCAAACGTAAATTTTGCTCTGTTTAATGTAGACAAATCTAAGTTATCAAGATCAGAAGAATTTTCCAAAGCCATGGATGCTAGATCATTTAAGAATTCAAAATTTTTTTTAATGTTACCATTGAAGTTATCAACAAGATCTGTATCTTTTTCTAAAGCCAAGGAAGGATCTTGATCAATGTTATATTCAATTAACTTCATTTTCAAAATATTTCTTGAAAACATATTATAGTTGTCGGTTGAATCAATACTATGATTCTTAATGTTCATGAACACAATTGAGTTAGCTATGGATAACCCAATTTTAGAAATTAAATTGGAAAATAATGGACTGCTGATTTCATAGCCGGCATTAAAATATTCAACGACACTATCGTTGATAAATTCAGATGATGTTGATAATATTGTTTCAATTTCTTGTAAAAAATTTGATATTTTGACCAGATCATTTACTAAACTCCATAAATTTTTACATAAATCAATGGAAGCTTTATCAACAGAAGTAGCAAATGCATTTAAAAATCCAATAAAAGAAAATAAAGCAGATGGTTTTGATAAAAACAATGTCTTTACTAATTCTAAGTATTTTTTGATTAAAGAAAAACATCTTTCATCCAATTCTGGAAACTTTCCGGTAATGGATAAAATAAATTTAGTTAGCTGAAATGTCAAAACCTCATTTGGGTTTTTCAACGAATCTTGCTTAAATTTCGATATTAAAACATCAGAAAATCTTTGCCTTGGAGATTCAATGAAGTAAACGGAAATTACATCATCTAATAACTTTTGAGCTTGATCTAAAGTTTTAACCCTTGTTGAACTAACAGAAAATAAAACTTCCCATTCATTCAAATTTAATGGGATGGTGTATATTTTAGAGACATTAGTGGAGTAAAACACTGGGAGAGAATGAGTTAGCATATCCAAAGTTGTAAAGTCTTTGTCTTCATTACAAAATTGAGCTGATTCATCGATTGATAACTGTGTCAACTTAGTTAAAGCTTTTGACCTCAATGAGTTCAATACATCAGGTCTGTTGTTAAATCTCATATTCGTGATAGTTGCAGAATTTGAGGACACAGTATTAACAATAACAATATATTAATGTTTTAATTTCTGTCAATGGATCTTTAAAATTATTTAAAAAGCTTATATAAATGTAATAACCAAATATTATAGATACTAGTAAATACTGTTATTTTTTCTTTCGTAAGAATACTTACAATGATTACATTATATAGGAAGTAGCTTTATGTTATTTTTCCATAATATAAATTTTAGTTAAATTAATTTTTGAAAAGAATGTTGAGAAGCCCTGCAATTAGAGTAAGGTGAAAAAATTAAGATGCAGTTTGAAAATATAAAATATTCGAAGAGGTTATTATTTTTCAAAGATAAAGGTGATGAATAATCAAAGAGATAATTATTTATCAGTATACTATGTACATTTAAAGTTAAGTTTTTATATAACTATATTCCACATTTAAAGTTTAATTTTTCCATGACTGTATTTCATATTTACTTGTGTAGCTTGGTGGAATTTTAAAGTATTATATAACAGTAATACGCTATTCAAAATTTCAAGGGAGGTTGCCTATAACGATGGTATGTAATAATTGATTTCTCTCATGGGAAAACTTTAACTTAACTTTGTTACTAACTTTCTATTACTCTTAAATTTAGCTTAAACTACGTGAATTAAAAGAACGTAAGAAACTTGAACGTGAAAAGCAACAAACTTTCGACAGCACAATAATTAATAAAACAAATAGACTACCAGCAGGAAGGATAAGATTACAAAATGACTTAAATCACCTTGATCTGCCACCAAAATGTAAGATGGAAATACGATCAAATTTAGAAGATGTAAGTCAAAAACCTTTGATTGCCGTTTATATATCACCTCAAGAAGGTCCGTATTCTTCTGGTACTTTCAAATTTCATTTAACTTTTAGTGATCTATATCCGATAGAGGCACCTTCTGTAATATGTTTGAATAAAATATTCCATCCAAATATCAACTTGGATGGGAAGATATGTTTAAATATACTAAGGGAAGATTGGTCACCAGCTTTGGACTTAACAAGTATAGTTATTGGTCTGCTTTATCTATTTTTGGACTTTACTGCGATTGATCCATTAAATAAGGTAGCAGCAGAAGTATTAGATGATGATGTAAATAAATTTGTTGAGCTTGTTCAAGAAACTATGCTTGGGAGGGAGATTAACGGTGTGAGATATGATAGAGTAATTTGAAACCATTAATGTATATATATATATATATATATTTACGTTTGATTATAGAAATGAATAAAAAACTAAAATGTTTTGGCTTTTAATATTTTTTATTACATCCCCTATCCAGAGGGGCCATATATGTATACATATTTACATATAAGTATATAATATTTTTAAGCATAATTTGTCTTACGAATAATATTAAATATGTTCACTAAATTTGTTAATCGTAGTTCATTATAATGTTATTAACGGAATAATTTCAAAGGTTGTTTTTTCTTTCCGAAATTTAAGAATCTTGATCCTTTTTCTTCAGTATTTAAAGATGGATCTTCGGATTTATTGTCTTCTGTGAAAGATGAAGCAGTAAAGCTATTCTTGTTTGCTCTTGCTTCTAATTTGATAGATAATTCATATTGTTTTTCAATATGAGGGATACCTTCTAATGATGCTTCTATGTATTTTTGTAATTCATCTTGTTTTTCTAAATTATAGTTATATTTTTTAAATCTCATAACATCAAAGATAATATCTGCAATTATATTTCTTTTACTGAAATTAACAAAATCAGTATACCCATTAACAAAATCAGATATACCATATTGTGCAAAAGTTAAGTCAGATAAATAAACACCAAAAAATGGAACACATGGAACATTTTTAACGGATCTCACTAGTTCTCTATATTTAACGAAGTTCTTTGTCGAATTTGTTAACATATTTAATTCATTTAAGATGACATTTGAATCTTCTGAGATATAAGGCCAAGTCTTTTTCAATCTATATATTGGCGATGAAAATAATGCAGAAGTGATAGCGGTCATACTTGAAAAGTTTCTTAATTCTTTACAAGTATTGGCTACCGCAATAAAGTATTCGATAATTCTGGCACGTTCTTTTGCTTCAGATTCAGAAACAATTAAATAAGAAACAAAATTTGTTAATTTATTAGCGTGAGAAATGAAAATGGAAACATTAGCAGAACCTTTACTCTGGATATATTTTTTACCCCAAGCTCTCTTCAAACAATCAAAAATATCAATCTTACTAAATAATTTGTTTTCTATTAAAGTAAGTTGAGATGCAAAAATGTTAACATCGATATTAGTTATGCAAGCTTTCTTTGATTTAAAAATCTTACTAGGGAATAAAGATAATTGTAATGTATTTTCATTTGGAGCAGCAGCTTTAAGATTAGATAATGCTTCTTCATGGTCCAAACCAGATAAGTCATTGTCACTTCTACTTCTAGAGAATGATGACATCTTAGAAACAGATTTAGAAGATTCTTCAGGGAATGGAACAGGTTTAAAAATATCTCTCTTTTTAATTATATCTAATAGTTTGTCAGCACCTTCAATAGATTCAGATATTGAAGTATTGGCGATTTCGTGAACAATATCAATTCCTGGTTCATAATAAAGTGGTGACCAATAATCTGTAAAAAATAGAGTAAGTATTTCAACAACCTTTGCTTTTATTGGATTTAACTTTTTAGAGTTCCAATCATTATATTCGTCAAAGTTTAGCCCTGGTGGTGGAGCAGTATTGAATCTTTTAAGTAGAGAAAATATAAATTCACTTGTGGAAAACATACTTTTAAAAGTTAAAAGCATTGTATGATTGAATTGCTGATCAATCTTCAAGTGATGGGTTAAATGTTCAATCAATGCAGCTCTAGTACCATATTTAACTCTCCCTTTAGAATCATAAATTAAATTTTCTTCTTCCTCTGCCCTTAAATACCATTCTAGCTCAGAATTATTATCTTGTGAGTCTTCAGAAATTACCTTTTGCATTACAGTTTGATCAGTAAACATGCTTGCTAAGTCAGGCACAGAACGTTTTGGTTTAACATTAGAGGCATGCGTTGAATGACTACCATATTTACGTAACATATCAGAAATGGTATCATAATTTTCAATATCATAACTAGTTGACATATTAGTATCCTTATATTCTTTGCTGTTTTTCAATAGTTCCATTAACAAATTATTCTTCATCATTCTTGCAGAATAATTCAATAAATTTTCTCTTTCAATATCAAGTTGTTGGATGACGTTATAAGCATGATTAACTAATTCTTTATACTTATACAAAGTTTCCTTCAAATCTGTACAAGTCTCTAAAAATTCCAAAGAATTATTTTCAACATCTTGAGTCCTTAGATAATGATAGAGTTGACTAGCAAATTTATTAAAAATCTTTTCATTGCTTAAACCATTTGAAGATAATTCATATTTCGATAATTTTGAATAACTTGAATCATTGACTTTTGGATCATATAAATCAACTGAAACATTAGGTTTCATGGGTTGGAAGGCATATGGATCAGAATCAATAGTGATTTGTTGAGCTGACATTATCATTTTAATGTAGATATCATGTAACAACTGTTTAATATCATAAAAATCAGTAATTGTTGATGCAATAACAGATAAAGCATGTTTTAAAAATTCTTCAGTTTCTGAATCAGTTGAAGTCAAATTTGGATTCAAAATCAATCTTTTTAAATTAATAAAGATAGATAAATCCAAGTTTTCCATGATCTCCAGTACCAATAAATTAGCATTAATCTCTTCATAAGTTTTTGAAATAATCTCTAAATTTCTTTCTTTTGATGGTGGCAGATTAAATATACTAATTGCGTTTATATCATTTATATCAAAATTATCAATATTTGACAGATTCTTCTTTTGATTCATTTCTGGCATAAATTTCACTAATGCAATTGAAGAAAGCTTTTTCAATAATTTCAAGGTAGCACTGTTTAACGGATAATCCTCTTTGAACTTGTGTTTACCATGTCTACCTCTTCTTGTTACAGAATAACCATTTGATGCTTTATTTATTGAGTTCGTAGTTTTCAATTTAACAGAAGATAACTCTGATGCTGTAAGATCATTGTCTAATTTCAATTTGTTATTTAAAACATGATCTTTAATAAACTCACCATTATTACTTTCCAAATTATTGTAGTTCGATTTTTCTTCACTATTTTCTGTTTCATTAACTTTATCATATTTACAATTATCCTGTATGTTTTTATTTGAAATTAAATGACTTCGATGTCCATCGTGATTATCGTTATGATAGCTAACATGATGATGATGATGATGATGATGATGATGATGGCTATTCTTATTGATATTACTGTTACTGTTACTGTTACTGTTACTGTTACTATTACTGTTGTTATTATTATTATTATTATTATTATTATTATTATTATTATTATTATTATTATTATTATTATTATTATTATTATTATTATTATTATTATTATTATTATTATTATTATTATTATTATTATTAT
>JAJMDY010000088.1:0-33820 GCA_030573885.1 Tetrapisispora pingtungensis (nom. inval.) | reverse complement strand
CAATCAAATAATGATTCTCAATTATCAACTATACTAATACTAGGAATTACTATTAGCAATTATTCTACCACTAGATAAATAATCAATTCTATAATATCCATTAAAACTATACTTAAATTTCCACTATGACAATACCGGCTAGCAACAACTTACCATCGCTATATAATAACTATCCCTTAAAAACCAATCACATGAAAAAAAATTATATTTTTAACAAGAGCCAAGAATTGCTAACGGTATTCATGTTTGCTGATTTGAAAAACCCAATTACTAATTGATACTTATTATAGTCGATATCGCAATAAGCGACATATACTGTGCATTTAAATGGTCAGATAGTTGTAGTAAACCATTTATATGTTTATTCAAAAAATATAATTTTAAAAAAAAAAGTTAATTACAATTGAGATCTCCTATCTACTATTTGTTATAATTCTTCAGTCTCTAATAATTACTCTTTTAATGAGTACAATGTTTTCTTGATCGGCTTACCTAAACAATATCGAAAACTTTCCAGAGGCGCAGAGATTTAAATCTCAAATCTTAGAGACAGGGACGTTTTTTTCAGACTGGAAAATGGTTTTTTGTTTTTGCCATAGTTAAGCGGCCCGACTGGAAATTGCATATTTCTCGCTTAACTATGTAATCCGACCCGACATTGCCAATTAGCATAAAGGTGTCAAAATAATAAGTAATATTTTTTCCAGGCTCGATAAAAATTAAAACTTGGTCATTGACAGTATAACTACCACTACCGTTTTCAACGAAAGTAATATTCGAATAACCAGGCGTATTGATATCAATAGCAGCTGTAATTCCAAATAATAGCATTAAAAGTAAAAGACATTTATGACCTATCCCTGTAGATCTTAGTGAACCGAATGCTCCATTAGTTGAAGTCGTTTCTCCTGGGATTGGACAGAAGCCAGGTCCATGGACATTGGTTAAATTAAGTGTCATACCATTTTGAGTAACTGTAGTGTATGGGGGGTTACAACTAGAGTACTCGTAAACAACTGATGTAGTGATGGTAGTTGTAACTGAAGTTGATTTAATTGCCATCGCTTTAAGATATTAGTTGTTGTTATTATTGTTTTAGTGTAAATAGTAATTTATGTGCAAATAATTATATTTGTTGAAAAACATTCGAATTTTTGAAACAAGTAATATTCTTAGTCCCTTTTTATATGTTTTTATTTTTGCCTTCTTAGAAAAATTTACATTAACTTTCAAATTTGGAAAGAGGATATGTTTTATTTCAAGATTAAATATACGATTGTAAAGCCGAATAATCTTAGTTCTCTAACAATTTGCCTTAAATTCGTATTTGTTTATATCTAATCTCTGGTTTTTCCAAACTTTAAAAGATATCTTTTTATTTTGAATAGAAACTTGCTATTTACTCCTAATATCGAATAGTAGTAAAAATGCTGTTACGATGGTAGCAAAACTATAAAAACAAATTCAACGTGTTGTCTGCATAATTTAGAAGTTTATATTTATAGTTTCCCATTAGAGCAGCTTTACAGATATAGTTAAATTTTCAAAGAATTTCGAAAGCTGCTTAAGCCAATAGTGACATCCAAAAGTTAGAGCTCGAAGTTTTTTTTGAACCTGAATTGGACTAATTTTGCCCGAACCCAGTTTCGAAACACTCGGGAGATGCAACTACCTTTCCTCGCTGGTGCAGCTATCCCTGGGCTTCGATTGAAAAATGCGGTGTCATCACACAGATTTTATCGAAATAGGAAATTTTTATTTGGAAAACTTTCAGATAGTAATACCGACAATATTAAAGATTTCGAATAAAAGTCTTCATAGATTCTGCAATAGTATCTAACAATTTAAAAAATTTTTTTTCCTAATAAGAGGATAATTTCAATTTGGTTGCAAAATTCAGGATTGATTTATTTTTTGGAGTTTCGAAATTTATAATTATGATATTCTGAATTGGTATCACGCTGGTATATTCTTTTCTGTTGATAAATTTATCGATGCTAAAATTGTGGTAATTGCATATATCTAGTAACATTATGTTTCTTCGATAGTAATTTTTGTTGTTTGATGATGTTGATTTACGATAATTGGTTCGTGCAAGTTTGAACAAGTGGGGATAACTGAGTAAAAAAATTCCCTTATCGGTAAAAACTTCATCCTAAACATATATGCGTGTTCAATTTCTCACAACTTCAACTTTCGAATAGAGTGTGTCCTTGCTCTTTTAGATGTAGGATGCCCCCATATCCAAAAGGACGAGCCTCAGGACAGGGCACCGAGCACACAAATAAAAAGCTTTTTTTAATTTCCCCAGTTACATATTCAGGTGGTCCCGCAACGGTTTGCCCTCTAAGCGCATAATGGTTGCAAAAAAGGCTTTTTTAACAGCTAGCATTTAACAAATATAGATTTGTGATATTTTATTGTTTTTTTTTTATAATATATTTATTCGAACTAGTTCATTTCATTGGATCCAATTCTTTGTTTGATGCGGTCAACACATTTTAAACTTTTTATTTTCAGAATTACTGTTATTCTTTACATCAGTATTTATCCGGTATCTAAAAGGACTCCAAACGATAAATTATTGTAGCTCTCTATCTTTCTTGATACATTATTGATCTGATATTATTGCTATTACATCATAAAAGAAAGTAATAGTAAAGCCAACTCAGATTTTTTAAATTTTAAAGAAATTATTATTTTATTGTCAAGGACCAATGTTATATATAGAAACAATAAAATAAATCAAATATTTTATAATATTACAAATATAAATTATTTAAAATACATGGTGACCTACAATATTCAACAAATAATGAATATTGAAATAATTATTAAAATCTTTATCAAAAAGATTCATATATCCTTGTTCTACTCAGGTTTTCCGAACTACTTTGGTATCGTATATTGCTGTTCTCGTAATTGATATTTTGAAAGCTTTTGCACCAAAAATCAATTTAATGAATTCAATAATTTAGCCCATTTCAGTAGCGAGTCATTTCTTTGCTGTTTCATTAAATTTTGACAATACTCAATATTGTCTGTATATTTCTTTTCAGTTAAAATTGTTTCCAATTCTTGCCAATCGTTAAATTGCAAGAAACATTTTTCATATTCTGGAAGATAGTAATCAACATTTTTGAACCATTCACCTGGTCCGCCGATTTCCATAGCTTTTAATAATCTGGCATTTCTATAAGCACTTTCCCTACCAATTTTTTCAAAGAAAGATGGAGATGGGATAGCAATTAAAACCCCAGCCATTATATTTTCCCACATTTTCATTACTGAAACTTGATATGGCAAATCTACAATAATAGATTTATATTGTTTTAAAGTATCTGGTCCACCATATTGTCTTGGCATAACTTTACAAACCGGTTTAATATTTTCCTCCATATTTTTCATTAAAAAATCTGTGTTTGATTGAAATCTGTTGATTATTAAACATGGTGCGCCGATGTATTCTTTATCAATTGTCACCGTTTCAATGTCAGAATTACCAAAAGGTCTAATAATTGGGTAGTCTTTTTTTAATTCTACATTAAGATGTTTCATGTACGGTATTTCGAATGCATTGTTTGGCACAATAGTTAATTTATATTCATCATCACGATTCAATGCAAAATTAAAATCTCTTTGGAATTCTTCTTTATTTTCTGGTTGAATACAAGCTTCATATCTAGTTGACACTACGAAGATAACATTTTTACAATGTTTATCATCATTTTTAATAAATTCCCAACCGTCTGATAAGCAATCCGAGACTACGATAGCATCATGGTTTGCGCAAATTTCCCTAGCTTTTTTTTCGTCTGTACCTATCTCTTTAAAATCTATACCGTAGTATAGCACATAATCCACTTTCTCTAATTTCAAATGCTTTTCAACGTATAAAAAATCTTGAACAGTACCTTTATGACGAGAAACAAATGCAATTTTCATCGAACGATTGACATTTGACAAGTGATAAAAGTCAAAATCAAAATCAAAATTCAAACTCAAATTTAAATTCGACAAACCCAACGAGTCAACAACATTAGGATAATTGTAAGTGATCGTTACGCCCAATGACACCATGGCCAAAATAAAGATCAGCAGGTATATGATTCTCTTAAGCAGTGCAATTTTATTCATAATCAAATAGAAATAAGAAATGATAAACGTATACCTGTTTATCACTCAAAAACAATGACGTATGCTATTACTATTCTTACTCAGCTGTACCTCAACCAGTTCATATGCAAAGCAACAAAGTCTAAGATTGAAACAAAAACTAATAAATCTTAAAGGTACACAACGAGTGAACAAGGTATTGTATTTATACAAGTGTCCATAAACCAATTGTATCATACAATCTTACATAAGAATTATCTAATTCAGTTCCATACAGTGGGAAAATACATCATAGTTCTAGAAATTTTTCAATTCCATCGAATTTTCACCGGAAAGTGTCGAAATTTCACAAAAATTTTCGAAAAGAGGGAAACCGAAATTGAGATCCGAAAACCCTTATATAATGCCTCATTTCAAGATCTTTGAATATCCTTCTAAGGATTTTAAAATGGATTGAACATTTGAAGATTATTTTGAAGTCTGGAGGTTGCAATGAACAAAGTTGGATACAAATACAGCCTTAGGGAGAATAGTTTTTCTTTTAATAAGATTGCCTTTCCATGGTGTGCCAAATGAAAGCGACTTGAAAACCATGACTTTCTTCTGGTTTTTCGAGAAAATGCTGTGATACGATCTGAAATAAGCGATTACAACATCGTGCGCCCAAGCATTTTGGTCTTTGAATCTGGCTGATTCTAAAATTGATTAGGCCAACGTTAAATTTTTATTATAATGCATCATGCCAATGGACTGGCAGACCCCGGCTTTTACTCACCAAACACAACACTTGCTGGCAGCATTTTCATCGACGCTATGCTGCAATTGGATACCTCCAACTGGTTGCATCCAAACAGATGGATCTCTCTTTCCAACGTCAGTGCACTTTCTGATTCACATCCTTTGTGTTAGACATGTCCTCTTTAAATCCGCCGACGGGGATTCAACGGGGATACCACATTCGAGGCGTTCCCTGCGGTGGTGTCTCTGCCGGCGCCCCTTGTTCCAGCGGGCGGGAAACGGAAATGGGACGGGAATTGAATGGATATTCAATTGACATTGCAAAATGCAAGGAATAACAGTCAAGGTAAACGGTTTGTTGCTGTGATGTTTGCTACAAGATGACGATTTTTAGTCATATCTATAACATGCAACAACTCCTTCGCTTGGTATGCAGATAGTGGACAAAAAAATAGTATATAAAGGTGAGGTTATTCCAACTAGGTTGTAAAAGATGGACAGAATTGGTTTTATTCCTTTGAATTGTCTTTCTCAGTATCTCTTGTTATTTTATAATCACACATCAAAAAGCTGCTATATTAGCACAATCTAAACAAAAATATTTTATAAATCAAAATGTCCCTGGTCAAACAAGTAAAATTCGGTAATACAGGTTTAAAAGTCTCTCCAATTATTATTGGTTGTATGAGTTTTGGTAACAGACACTGGTCTGAGTGGTGTATCGATGATAAGAAGAAAGTCTTCGAACTATTGAAATACTGTTACGACAGAGGTTTACGTACTTACGATACCGCTAACGTTTATTCGAATGGTTACAGTGAAATTTTATTGGGTGAATTTTTAAAACATTATGATATTGACAGACAATCTGTTGTAATCATGACTAAAGTTTACTTCCCAACAGATGACAAAAAAACAGATTTTGCTTTACCAAATGGTTTTAAAGATGAGGAAGAAGCTCTTTATTTTGTTAACAGAATTGGTTTAAACAGAAGAAACGTTATTGAAAGTGCTAAAGAATCTGTTAAAAGATTGGGTACTTATATCGATGTCTTACAAATTCACAGATGTGACAGAGAAACTCCATTCGAAGAAACTATGAGAGCTTTAAATGACTGTGTCAATGCTGGCTACACAAAGTATATTGGTGCTTCTTTGATGAGAGCTACTGAATTTGCTGAAATGCAATTTATCGCTGAAAAACATGATTGGCACAAATTTGTTAATGTTCAATCTTTATACAACTTATTGTTTCGTGAAGATGAAAGAGAAATTATCCCATTTACTAAGAAGTTCAATGTTGCTTTAACTCCATACTCTCCACTAATGAGAGGCTATTTAGCTAGGCCATACGGTGTCAAGACTGTTAGAAACACTACCGATAAACATATGCTAAAGATTAAGATTGATGATATGCAACCAAATGAAAAGGAAATTATTAAACGTGTTGAAACTTTAGCTAATGAAAAGAGTGTTTCAATGTCAGAAGTCGCTCTATCTTGGTTAATTGAAAAGGGATGTCACCCAATTGTTGGTCTAAGTTCTGTTGAAAGAGTTGAAGAAGCTATTAAGGCTTTAGATCTAAAATTAACAGAAGAAGAAATAAAAAATTTGGAAGAACCATACACTTCTAAACCACAATTATTAATGTAATAGTTTTGTATTGGATTTCAATAGTTCGTAGTAATTTTTTTTGAATGTATTTCAAATCCCAAGAATTTTAATATAATTGTTGATAGTTAGATAGCTGTTCTAAGCTTACGGTTTTGATACAAATTTATTTAATCTACAGATAAGAATATTTAATAATATAAATTAAGTTCTATATAGATATATACAAGTGAAATGTAACATTGAAATTAAATTACTTTTCCAATAATATATTCACCAGGTTTGATTAATTCTAAATAATCTTTGCAGTTTAATGTTTCTTGCTCAATATGTGAAATTGTAACGA
This sequence comes from Tetrapisispora pingtungensis (nom. inval.), assembly GCA_030573885.1. Taxonomy (NCBI): domain Eukaryota; kingdom Fungi; phylum Ascomycota; class Saccharomycetes; order Saccharomycetales; family Saccharomycetaceae; genus Tetrapisispora; species Tetrapisispora pingtungensis (nom. inval.). Next base: position 27,009 of record JAJMDY010000088.1, on the reverse strand, counting down.
TAGAACCTGGCCAATATTTTTCCAAAAATGTATGACATATTCTAATTGTGTTAAGTTCCATTCCAGAAAACGCTTCATCAAGTAATAATATTTCAGGAAATTTAATAATACTTCTTAAAAATAATGTCAATTTTTGATCACTCACAGTGAGTTGATTGAATTTTATATCTCTCTTACCATGTAAACCAAAATATTTTAAATAATCATCTATTCTGGACTTTTGCATATTGTTTAATTCTTTTAAACGACAAATGAAATTATTCGAAGAACCCACATTCAATCCCGTTGCAACTACATCTTTGGTATTTAACCTATCCCCGTATTCTTTTAAGACTATTGCATGAAGTTCTGGTGAAGAAAACCCAATTCTCGAATTGATGTCAAAATAGTTACTTTTTCCAACTTTTCTAGGAGCACCATTATCAAGAATTTTTGCACTCCATGATTGTGCATGCTCTGCCATTATTAAAGCTAATATAGTAGATTTTCCTGTACCATTTTCACCACGCAAATGCCATTTACTTCCTTTTTCAACTTTCCAAGTTATCTTTGATAAAACTTCTTCACCTCTATATTTAATGTCTACATTTTCCAATTCAAAAACATAAGATGAACCAGCATTATTTGAATCATTTTTGAATGATACTGAGTAATCTTCAATCAAACGCTGTACAGAAACGCTATTCCGGATAGAATCAGAATGTTCATCTTGTTTGATAATTTCTCCTTGTTTATTTTTTAAGTTTTTAATTTCCCTGTTAAAATTCTTAATAGGACCTTGAAATTTAACACCATTCTCATCCACATAGCATATATGTGTGCACCATTCAGGTATAGAATCTTGAACTCTCAAACCTAATACCGTAGTTGTGTAATTCAAAAATGAGGATTTTTTGCTGACTCCACTATCAATATCTTTCAAAAAATTTGAGATGGTTTGAGTTGTCACTGAATCTAAACCTAGAAAAGGATCATCAATCAGTAGCAAATCTGGCTCTTTTAACAAACTTCTTGCCATTCTTGCTCTTCGCATTTGTCCATTACTTAAACACATCGTCCAACGATCTTGTAAATCTGTGAGTTTTAACTTGTCAATCAAGAATTTGTATAAATTCATACTGATTTTACGATCAGTTGTAGCAACATCATAGGAAACATGATTTGAACCAATTGAATTATTCAAAATAAATTTCTTACAAATTTCATCAAAATCATCTTTATAATACTCATATCTTGCACCCAAATGAGCGGTTGGTACAGCACCTTTAAATTCCATATGTTCAACACTTAAAAAGTCATTATTTGAATATAAGCTCTTACCATATTTCAACGAAAGTGGTGGACTACACAAATATTTATTTCCTATTACATTTAGAAATTTTGATTTTGAAGGACCCCATATAACCCATTTTTCACCATGAAATATTTTAAAATTATCAATCTTATTCGAAAATATTGGCTTTGAATTTTTAATCAAAGATGATTTAAACAATGCATTGTTAATATTAACAACCAAGTTCCGAGCTTCCATTGATTTAGACAATCAAATTTATAACGATTTTATCAGGTTTCAGTAAAACAGTTGCTAAACAGTCAACATCGCAATTTCTTCTAATCAATGAATAAATGCATAAAATTCTTACTATATTAAATTCTGTGATTGAAAAATCTTTTAATATAAATATTAGTTATCTTATATCTCAATTAAAGATCGATGACTAATTAATCCATCCTATATCATCTCCTTTCTTTCACATCTCACATTGGGTCCCACTCGTAAAAAGGACCCATCGATGGTTCGGTTAACTTTTTGTTTTTTAATTTTGGAAATTCTGATTTAAGAAATTCTGAAAACAATTAAAAGAAAAGGATACTTGAGGAATTTTATTATGAATTTACAAAATATTTATTGGTATCATTGTGCATTCTGTTATTTGATCATTATATTAAGCTTATAGAGTACATAGATAATTAAACATTGAGTAGTTTCTGTTGCCTGTGGATAACGAATTTGTCCTCTTTGATTAAAAAAATTAAAAAAAAAAGAAATCCATCATTAGTCGATATTCTATTGAATTAACATATAAACAAAAATGAATGAAGAAACTTTAGACACGAATTACGATGTCATTGTTTTAGGTACTGGTTTAACTGAATGTATCTTATCAGGTTTATTGTCTGTTGACGGTAAGAAGGTTTTACATATCGACAAACAAGATCATTATGGTGGCCAAGGTGCTTCTGTTAGTTTATCTCAATTATACTCAAAGTTCAAAACTGGTGATCAAGTCCTATCTCAAGCTGATAGAGAAGCTAGATTTGGTAAAGATAGAGATTGGAATGTTGATTTAATTCCAAAATTCTTGATGACAAACGGTGCCTTAACTGATATTTTGGTTCATACTGATGTAACAAAGTATGTTGACTTTAAACAAGTTGATGGTTCTTATGTTTTTATTAAGGGTAAAATTAATAAAGTTCCTGCTACTGAAATGGAAGCTATTTCCTCTCCACTAATGGGTATTTTTGAAAAGAGAAGAATGAAGAAATTCCTAGAATGGATTGCTGGTTATAAAGAAGATGATTTAGGTACTCATCAAGGTTTAGATTTAGATAAAAACACAATGGATGAAGTTTACTATAAATTTGGTTTAGGTAACTCAACTAAAGAATTTATTGGTCATGCTATGGCTCTTTGGACTAATGATGATTATATACAAGAACCTGCAAGACAAACTTTCGAAAGAGTTCTATTATATTCCCAAAGTGTTGCTAAATTTGGTAAATCTCCATACGTTTATCCAATGTATGGTTTAGGTGAACTTCCTCAAGGTTTTGCTAGATTGTCAGCCATTTACGGTGGTACATACATGTTAGATACTCCAATTAACAAAGTAGAATATAATGCCAGTGGCGAATTTGAAGGTGTCCAAACCAAATTAGGTGATTTTAAAGCCCCATTGGTTATTGCTGACCCATCATACTTTCCAGAAAAATGTCAACCTACTGGCCAAAAGGTCGTTAGAGTTATCTGTATCCTAGATCATCCTGTTGCTAATACAAAGGATGCTGATTCTCTTCAAATCATTATTCCACAATCTCAAGTTGGTAGAAAGAATGATATTTACATAGCTGTAGTTTCATCTACACATAAAGTTTGTGCTTCAGGCCATTATCTAGCAATCTGTTCTACAATTGTTGAAACTGATAAACCAGAATTGGAATTGGAACCAGCTTTCAAATTATTAGGTAATATTGAAGAAAAATTTGTCGATGTTGTTGATATCATGGAACCAATTAAAGATGGTAGCGAAGATAAAGTGTACATCTCAAGATCTAACGATGCTTCGTCTCATTTCGAATCATTGACTGATGATGTCAAAGATTTGTATAGAAGAGTTACTGGTAATGAGTTGATTTTGAAACCTAAGGAACAAGAATAAGCTTAAACAAATATATTACATAACTAATATAATACTTAAATTGAATTTAATTAGAACAATTCACATGCCTTTTATTTACCTCTCTGTTTACTACTATAATACAAATTCATACATCACATATACAATAATAATAAATACTTATAAAAAAAATAGCTGTATTATTGCACATCATACATTTATTGTAATTGAATATAATTCATTAACTAAATTGGAGTCATAAGTTTTTTCTCACATTTTGCTCTGGTATGACCAGTTTCATTACAGAAAGAGCATCGTATTTTATTCTTCTTCTTCTTCTTTGAATTCTGTGTATCACTTCCATCTGTATTATTTATTTGATCAATGTTTGAGAATGATTCCTGTTCTTGAATTGGTACAAGAATATATTTTCCTCCATCTGGTTTGGTCATTGTCTCTAAACCTTTACTCAATATTTCATCCAGTTTAGACGTGTTCAGAGTATAGCCTCCTGATGATGTGCTTTCAGATAAACTTAATAATAAAGTTATTAATTTATCTAACTCTTTCATTTTTCTATCATATTCTAGATTCACTTGAGTTGATTCTTTTCTCTTCTGTGTAATTAGTTTTGCAATCTGATCCATAGCATTGGATAATCTCACGATATCATCTCCTTTTAACGGATTAGCCATTGCAGCTGTGTAGTTAACAATTTATTTTGACAACACTCACAATCAAAAAGGAGTAGATCGTATACATAAATTATATTTAATTATATTCAGCTTTAATGTTAATATAAATTGTATCATTCACTCTGCCTTGATTAACCCTTAATGATTCAAACTTTTGGGTTCTTTTCGAAACAATTTTTCAACTCATCGCAAAATTTTTATTTGCGATGAGTTGAAAAACTGAAAAATTATTGTCAATTAAACCAGTTCTGGTACATTGTAAATTTTGTAAAACTTGTGGATTTATATTAAAGCAATATTTAAAACAAAAAAATATTATGGCAATCACTTATTTATTGTTATTGCAGTTTTTTGAAGACCCAGAAAATAGATACACTTCAAATTATGGCTCGTAGAAAGGGAAACAAGAAAGGTGGTAAAAAATTTCAAAAACCTCAAGCTGATTGGGTTGATTTAAAGAAAGAAAACGAAAAATGGGAAAAGTATTATAATACAATGCTATTTAATGGCGACGTTGATGAATTTGAAAAATTCAAGAAAGTTTGCCAAGAACCATTACCGATCACTTTTAGAATTACAGGTTCTAGAAGCCATGCTGATGAAATTTTAAAATTATTCAAAGAAAAACATTTAAAATTCTTAAAAGATGCTGAATATGAAGGTATTAAAATTAAGCAACCGACTGAATTGCCATGGTACCCAAATCATTACGGTTGGCAATTAGAAGTTCCAAAGACTGTTATGAGAAAACATGAAAATTTCGCAAATACTCAGAACTTTTTAGTGGTGGAAACAGATGTAGGAAATATTTCAAGACAAGAAGCTGTCTCCATGTTACCGCCAATTCTTTTAGAAGTTGAACCACATCATTTCGTTTTAGATATGTGTGCAGCTCCTGGTTCCAAAACAGCTCAATTGATGGAATCATTGCATATGAATAGTGATGAACCTTCCGGTTTTGTTATTGCTAACGACGCAGACAACAAAAGATCACATTTATTAGTCCATCAATTAAAAAGATTAAGTACTTCAAATTTATTAGTAGTTAATCATGATGCTCAATTTTTCCCAAATTTAAAAAATAATAGCAAGGAGGCTTGCCCACAAGAAGAATTAAAATTTGATAGAATTTTATGTGATGTTCCATGTTCTGGAGATGGTACAATGAGAAAAAATGTAAATGTCTGGAAAAATTGGAACACTCAAAATGCATTAGGTTTACACACTGTTCAATTGAATATCTTAGACAGAGGCTTAACGTTATTAAAAGAAGGAGGAAGACTAGTTTATTCAACATGTTCTTTAAATCCAATTGAAAATGAAGCTGTTGTAGCAGCTGCTTTAAGAAAATGGGGCCATAAAGTAAAAATTGTATCTTGTGAAAATAAATTAAATGGTTTAATTAGATCTAAAGGTTTGACCACATGGCCAGTTATCAATAAAGAAATGGAAGAAATTTCTATTAATGACACCAGTGACAAATTTAATAAATCATGGTTCCCACCAACATCTGAAGAATTATTGAAATTTAATTTAGAAGAATGTATAAGGGTTTACCCACATCAACAAAATACTGGTGGTTTTTTTATTACCGTTTTTGAAAAGTTATCTACAGAAAATATCGAAACTGCATCAAAGAGAGAAGTCAAAAAAGTCTGTACAGAAACCAACAATTCTAATACTGATATCAAGAAAACTTTAGGTAAAAATGAAGAACCTGTCGTATTTTTACCTTCTAATAATGAAGTGTTAGAAACTTGTTTTAATTTCTATGGAATTGATAAAGATTTCGATTTAAGTACTTGTTTAGTTCGTAACGCTTCAGGTGAACCATCTAAAACAATTTATTATGTGTGCCCTTCATTGAAACAAGTTATTCAACACAATGATCATAAATTAAAGGTGATTTATACTGGAGCAAAAATATTTGTTTGTCAAAGGAGTGATGTTGAATGTTCCTGGAAAATACAAAGTGAATCTTTATCGTACTTAAAACATCATATGAACTCAAATAGAATTTTAGGATGTTCAATGGAGTTATTTAAATATCTATTAGAAAATTCTCAAACAACCATCGATGATATTGAATCATCTAATTTACAGCCTGAATTTACAGAAAATTTGAAGAAGTTAAGTTCCGGTTGTATCTTTGTTAAAGTTAACAGAAGTGAGAGTGAACAATTAATTTTACCTTTATGGAAGGGTATAAAAAGTGTAAATTTAATGGTCCGTAAGGAAGATATCAATGAAATGTGTTATCGAATTTTTGATAGGAAACTACCTTCTACCAAAGTTGAGAAGGATGCTGTTGAAGTTAAACAAGCTAATGTTGAAGTTTAGAATATATTTCATATTTAATTGATATAATAAATTAAATTTGACAATTAAAAAGATTGATTTCATTTAATAATAAATTTATATAAATACAATAATTAGTGAACTATAGAATGCACTTTTTTAATAATGAATTAGAAATATATGTGATGATGTGAAAATTTAACAATGTGATTGTAGTTTATAATTTAAAAAACATCATTTTTACGTCAATTAATGACCTAAGGTGTAAATAGCAAATGACCTTTGTAATTGTCTACGTACACTAACTTTTTGTGCATCGACGAAAGAATCAACTACAACCTTGATAGCTCTGTCTAAATCCCATGACGATACAAATTCTGATAATCTCATTTTAGCAAAAGATTCTGCAATTCTTAAAATAGATTCTAAATGACGAACTGTAATTGGGAATGAACCAGTGGTGATACTTTCTCTTCTCAAATCAGCATAAACTCTACTAACTTTATCCATGTCCATTTGATGTAATTTAGGATGAATTTTTGTTCTAGCATAGTGAATATATTTTATTAATGTGCTCTGAGGAATTGGAGAAATTTCTTGTTCTTTCTTTCTTAGTCTTTCTGATTTCATCTTTCTGTAATTTTCTTCTTTTGCATCTCTTAATACAGTAGCTTCTTTAATAAGATCTTCATCAATTTTCTTAGACTCATCACTTTCTGGGTGTGATCTTAAATGTGAATCAACAACAAAGGTTGCTAACCTTTCATCAGCTTCCTCATCAACTAAATCTCTAACAACACAAAGAATATCAAACCTTGAAAGAATAGGTTCAGTTAAGTTGACATTCTGAGCTAAAGGAAGAGTAGAGTTATAACGACCACCATTAGGATTTGCAGCTGCAATGATGGAACAACGAGCTTGTAATGTAGTAACAATACCAGCTTTGGAGATAGAAATACTTTGTTGTTCCATTGCTTCATGGATAGATGTACGATCTTGGTCGTTCATTTTATCAAATTCATCAATTAAACAAACACCAGTATCAGCCAAGACTAAAGCACCACCTTCTAAAGTCCATTCCTTTGTAATTGGATCTTTCCTAACAGATGCAGTTAAACCAACGGCAGAGGCACCTTGGCCTGTCGCAAAAACGGCTCTATTGGCGGTTTTTTCAACATATTTTAAAATTTGTGACTTTGCAGTACCTGGATCACCCAATAATAATACATTTATATCACCACGAATGGAATGTTTACCGTTAACATTTTTTGGAACACCACCAAATAGAGAACAAGCAACTGCGGTTTTGATATCTCTATGACCATAGATGGATGGAGCCATAGAAGAAATAATCTTATCAACAATCTTACGATCTCTTGACATTTTTCTAAATTCACGTTCTTCTTCTTCACTCCATTTAAATACGTCAAGACTATCCTCGTCTTCGTTTAAACCGTTACCACCTAACCTTTTAATAGAATTGGCCTCAATATTTGTTGCAAAAACTGGGAACCCATTTTTAGCGTTAAGACTACCATCATAGTTATTCTTATAAATACCAGTAACTTCGATTTGTTCACCTGGTTTAGCAATGTCAACTAGATCTGCTAACAGAATAACTTCTCTATGTCTTGGTAAACGACCAGCAGTGACAAAACCTGGAATTTCTTGTAAAGTAATTCTTTGATAATTTCTATAAACCGTTTTCTCACTGTTCATGCTAAATGGACCCTTAGATTTACAATTAGTACAAAACGATATTCTTATCTCTTCAGTAGCATCTTGGAAATATGGACCTAAAACAATACCACACTTCAAACAGTTGAATTTAACGTATTTAAGTTGAGGGAAGACACCAGTTCTTCTCGTCACAACACCTGGAACGGAAACCAAAGAACCCAATTGAGCTTCACGTAATTCTCTAATTAGATATTCACCTGGGTAGTTAGATATTCTTACATGAATTTCTGGGTGGATTCTTGAATAATCTGGATAATGCAATTCTGTTGCCTCCATTGCAACTAAATCAAAAATTTTTAAAATTTCTTCAGGACACTCCGATAAAAATAAAGCCAGAACAGCTTTTGAACTAGCCAAATGAGCATAGCTCACTTCTAAAGATTCACTATTAATTTCACCCAGAGTTCTAATACGAGCACCATACACAGACCTACCAGTCTCATCCGTATATTCTAGTAAGAACAGTTTGAATTCTCTTGCGATGGTTCTTGCTACATTTGGTTGTGTGACCCATTCTTTATAAGTCGAAGTTTTAACATTACCTAATGATTCTAAAGTCAATTCTTCTGCTAGTGGATCCATATCCAAGTCACTTAAAAGATCATCATCACTTTTATCTAACGTTTCATACTGTCTTCTACGTCTACGCCTCTGCACTGGTAAACCCATATCATCTAATTTTCCAGCACCTTCGTCACCTTCATCATCATCATCAATGTAAGCACCTTGTCTTAACATTCTGTCTCTTTCATTTAGTTGCATATCTATTCTACGTCTTTCAGCTAAAGTCAACTCTCTTTGAGATCTGTCGTCCACTTGCCTCATATCATAATTATCTTTTTCAACATCTGAACCGTAATCCCTCATCATATCGTCCCCCATCAAATCGACTTCATTCATCTGCTCTTCTAAATCTTCTAGATCTGGCACGTCATCGATTTCATCATCTGCACCTTCTGGGTTTGCCATATCATCGGGAGCACCTAAAGGAGAAGAGGCCTCGGTGTAACCTCTCGAGCCACCTAATTGTGGGGAAGAAGGAGGTAATCTGTCTTGCTCGTCTTCTTCCTCATCATCACGTCTTCTTCTTCTATTATCGTTTTGGGACATTTTTGCAACCGTATTTCTTGAGATTGAGACTTCAGAGTAATCTGTTTTTCTCTTTTCGAATTTTTAATTTCTATCTGCTCACAAGAAAGTTGTCTTGATGAACTTCTCCAATACAATACTAACTACAAAATTAAAAAAAAACACTGTATTCTCTTGATCAGTGTATTTCTCTAAATAGTAGTTTGTTATAATCTGGACCACAGCGACAATGGGAACTCATAGATGTTTAATTCAATGACCATCAATCTTATTTCCAAATTTATTTCAAAATTCAAAATTCCTCTGCTCGTTGCGCTGGGCGAAATCTGCGAAAAAAATCTGTTTACCCAATTAGGAAATGTAATTAATTTGCTGGATATGTTGTGTGAGGTGTACAGGTGTACACATCATGGTCATTATTTACGAAGGGTTTTTGTTGTGGAATTTGATGAACTTCCCTTTGAACTTAGGGATTTTGGAAGCTTTGACAGTCGACTGAGTCATCCTAGAGGTGGATGTGACTGGGAATGGAGTTATAAGAGGATTGCAATTGGTAATCAAGCAGTGTGGTTTTGCAATTTCATGTTCTCGGTTAGAATTGCTGTCTATTGATCTGGCGTTCACAATATAGTAGCTACAGAAAATAGCACAGATACAACATTTGAACTGCGTGTGCTTTCGTTGTGATTTTTGTTATATATTATTGATGAGTGATATTAGTGCAAGTGAGTATCTGGATGAACAGGAAAGGTTATACGACGAAGCTCGTAGTTCGATGCCTTGGGATCCGACTTCATGTACATATGAGCAAGGTCCTCTAAGACAACAGGTGTACTCGTGTAGAGATCATGGAAATATTGGTATTTGCTATTCATGCTCGATCCAATGCCATACCACTTGTGATATAGTAGAATTGTTTACAAAGAGGCATTTTACCTGTGATTGTGGTACAGAACGTGATACCAAAGCGTTAACAAGCAATGGTGATGATACAACAAATGATGGTGTATTTTATTGCAGACTTCGTGAAAATAGGGAAAAAGATATTCCAGCATTAGACAATATATATGGACAAAATTTCAAAGGCCTCTTTTGTGATTGTGCAAAAGAGTATGATCCAGATTCAGATTCTGTCATGTTACAGTGTATAGCTGGTTTAGAGTGTGATGAAGACTGGTACCATGACCATTGTATAATGAATGTAAATCCAAATGAATTGAAAAGAAAAAATTCTGATTCTGATGCCATTGAAAAAGTGCTTGAAGGTTTTCCAGATATCGATTCATTCGATTCCTTTATATGTTGGAAATGTGTATCTAAAAATGATTGGTTTTTCAAACAATTACTTGCATTAGAATCATCAAATGAATTTATTTCTCATACTCTGCCAAGAAATAATTCAAATGATGTTCCAAGATTAATTAATATAAATAAAAATGGTAAAAGAGCAAAAGATGATGAGTTAATAACAGAATATAGTATATTTTTAAAAGACAATTATTCAGAAAAATTAAAACAAATAAAGAGTGAATTAGATGAAGATAGTAAATTATACTCTTTTTTGAAATACAAAATACCTTTTTTAATAGAAGACGATCCAATTTATGAGCAAAAAGAAGATGCTGGTCTGGAAAACGATATTTATGATATTGCAATGCAATCTATTAGTTCAAAGTTAGAGCACGGACCTACAGTAAACACTATAGTTGCATTTCAAAACCTTAAATCAAAGTTAGGAGAATTTTTTAAGACATTTGCTGAAAAGAAAGATATTGTTAAAGAAGAAGACGTTAGGGCTTTTTTCAAAGATCACAAAAACGATGGTTTATGAATGAAATATTTTAAAGGTTTGCTGCTGGATATGCTTATGTTTTTGATTTTGAGCATAAGTACAATTTTTATTCTTAAATGATGGGATTTATTTAGTTTATTTACAGTAGAATTTTTAATAAATTCATTGGGTTATTAGAGAAATGTATATAATTAATTAGAGTTTCATCGATTATTAATCATCGATAATCTGAATTTGATATTAGTCTTTCTCTTTCTTAGCATCAATTTTTTCAAATTGAGCTTTCCAGGTTTTATTACCTTCCTTTTTAGATATATTTGAAAATAAAACATCAAAGACATCGTCATACCAATCGGCAGGAACTGGTTTCAAACCTTCCTTGATATATTCTGGCAATTCCTCCCAATCGTTTAGATTATCCTTAGGGAAAATTACGGTTTTAGCACCGGACCTCTTAGCAGCAACAGTTTTTTCTCTTAACCCACCTATACGTAATACTTTACCTGTTAAAGTAAGTTCACCGGTCATGGCAACAGTAGAATCAACAGACTTATTTAAAGCTAATGATAAGAAAGAAGATGCCATAGTAACACCAGCAGATGGCCCATCTTTGGGTGTTGCGCCTTCTGGACAATGTAAATGTATTGATGCTTTTTCAAAGAATCTATTCTCAGGGAATTTTTCTGCTAAATACATTTTTGCAAAAGAATAAGCTAAACGAGATGATTCCTTCATGACATCACCAAGTTGACCAGTTCTTTCTAAACTAGCATGTCTACAATGTTCTAATGGTTGTTCTAACACAGATTCAACATATAAAGAGCAGCCACCCATGCTTGTCCAAGCTAGACCCATAATGACCCCAGGTGGTGTTTGCTCATATATTCTATCGGTTGTAAATACTGGAGGACCAACATAGTCTTTCAAATTATCTTTATTAATAACAATTTTGACATCTTGAGGAATTTCTAAAGGTTTTTCAATATCGTGATTCTTAGTACTGATTTCTGGATGAGCTTCTGTAGTTGTGGTATTTTTTTCATCACTTGTCTTCGTAATCTCTTTGGTTTCTGTAGATTGAACTTCTTCCGCAGGATTGGCAGCAGAAATAAGCTTGACAACATTAAATGCTGCTTTACGATAAATTTTTTCGATATGTTTCTTCAAGCTTCTCACACCACTTTCTCTACAATAATGTTTCATTAACGCGGAGATAGCATCTTCAGTTAAATTAATATTAGCATTATCTAAACCTGAATTTTTTTTAGCTGCTGGAGCTAAATATTGTTCGACAATTTTTATTTTTTCTTCAGCAACATAACCAGATAATTCGATAACTTCCATACGATCTAATAATGGTCTTGGGATAGTATCTAACGTATTCGCTGTACAAACAAATAAGACTTTGGAAAGATCAATTGGGATATCTAAGTAATTATCTAAGAAACTACCATTTTGTTCCGGATCTAATACTTCCAATAATGCAGCAGATGGGTCCCCATGAATACCACCATGACCAATTTTATCTATTTCATCAATTAATATTAACGGGTTTTGGGTTTTACATTTCTTTAATGCTTGAATAATTCTACCAGGCAAAGCACCTATATAGGTTCTTCTATGACCTTTTATTTCTGCAACGTCAGTCATACCACCTACAGAAAATCTAAAGAACTGTCTATCTAAGGAACGAGCAATAGATTTACCAATAGATGTTTTACCAACACCTGGTGGGCCGACAAAACAAATAATTTTACCATTTACTCTTCCTAACAACTTTCCAACAGCAATAAATTCTAAAATACGATCTTTGACATCTTTCATACCATAATGATCTTCATCTAAAACTTCTCTTGCTTTTGCAATCGAATATTGATCTTTAGAATTCACGCCCCAAGGCAACGCTACAATCCAATCCAAATAATTTCGTATAACACCAAATTCTGACATTGAAGTTTCCAAAGTCGATAACTTTGTAATTTCTTCATCAAATATTTTTTTGACAGCTTCTGGTAGTGCCAATTTTTCTACTTTTTCTTTGAAAGAATCTATTAATTTGTCACGCCCATTATCAATGCCTAACTCTCTTTTAATACCCTTTAATTGTTCCATTAAATAATATTCTCTCTGTCTTTTTTGAATTTTAGTTTCAACATCTTTTGAAATTTTGTTTTGTAATTCAGCGTTCATTAGTTCCTTTTTTAAAATTAATAAAGATTTCTCTAAACGTTGCTCTATGTTAGAAGACTCTAAAATAAGCTGTAGCTCTTCTTCTTCACCAGCTGAAACTGCAGCTGCAAAATCAGCCAATCTAGCAGGCTCTTCAAATATATTAGTAGTTGCAGATTGAATTGAAGCTGAAAAGGTAGCAATTTGTTCTCTGAACATTGTGTTCAATTGTGAAATTTCTTTAAAAACTTTTAAAATTTCAGATGTTAATGCGTTAATAACAGGGGATTTTCTGTCAAATGGTTCATCTTCAATGTTAGAAACATTTACTAATGACACATTATAATTTTTTAGAAAATCGGTAGGATTGGTGATTTCTTCTTCATCCAAATCTGTGATTTCCTCATCAATTGCGATTTGAGAAAAATTTTTATCTTTTGTGTCAATAACATTAGTTTTAACACCTGTGCTTTTCGTCTCAGAATTCAAGGCATTATCTTTGTAAGAAACTTTTTGGTGTACAGTTTGATTTTCTGAAACTTCATTTTTAATTTCAACTTTTGTATCGTTTTTGGCTTGCTCGAAAGTTTTATTATTAGGTGGAATTAAATCATCTATAATAATTCTTCTATGTGGATATATTAAAGCAGTCATAGTTTCCGCTCCCGTTTGTTCATCCTTGGAAGGGAAAGTACTTGTAATTTGGGCAAAAACACCAACCTTATAGACATCATTAATATCCTCTATAACATCAGTATCTAGCTTTGAATCTTTTAGCATAAAAGCACCAATATATGGTTGTTGACGTTCTAACATTTCCTTGATTACCTTCATGACTCTTTCATCTGATATAACTACAGCTTTATAAAAACCTGGGAATAACGGACGCTTTGAAATTGGTAAAGCCAACATTTGTGGATATAATTTTGGTATGCCATCGATTTTACTATTAGTTGACACATTTGACCCACTATTACCATCAGAATCATCATTTCCATCATTTCCATTATTTGAAGGAGGCTTACTGGAACCCCCACTTAATGAAGAAGATGACTCTTTAATATCATTCAATTTTTGTTCTTTCAAATCATTAGTGATGTTTTCTTCACTTTCTATTGGTTTCTCAATATTCTCATCATTTTTTTCAATATGATCAATTGAATCTTCGTTTTCTGAATTTTGTGGCTTGTCATCTTTATTTAGTTTTAAACTATTTGGCCTTCCAATTAATTCATTTAACCAATTTTTTTCTAAGGCTTTTAATTCATTTTGTAATGAATTATTTTTTAACTGTCTGTGAAATGCTTCCCAATGATGTAATTCATTATTTTTCAAGTCTTTATTAATATAATCAATATTTAAACCGTTGCTTGATTTAAAGCTTGAGTTTCTTAAATTTTGGCAAGTTAATTGGAACACAGCATTTGTAAATTGTTTTGAATTCAATCTATTAAGATTTATTAATCGTGAGTTCCTTACACTCAACATATTTATTTTTTTAATGTTCACTGATCTTTATTATCTGTATAATAAACACTCTATATCCTGTTTCTTTTACCCTTTGCTTTCAGTTTAAGCTCTCTCTAGTTCAAAGTTTTAATAGAACTAAAATATTGTAAATAAAAATATTTACTCTGTCTTTATAAAGTTCCAATACACTTGTTGTTGATCTCTGGCTTTTACCTTTTGAACTACAAACACACAACTATTTATTAAATTATTGATTTGCCACTCTTTAAATAAGTTAATAATCTTTAAATTTGCAGTGTCAACCTGTTTGCGCGCATAAATTCAAAGGTAAACTATTAGTGGAAAAGTTACCGGAAGAAACACTACTTTAAATGCAAGTTATTGGAGATATAAGATAGAGATCATGTAGTTATAGATCAACATAAATGCCATATTAGCAACTTTATTAGTGATTTCTTAATAATGTTAGAAACGTTTCATTGGGATTACAACTAAATATGTACTTGAAATTCTTACATTTATACGAATATATACTTTTAAGAGACATGTATCTCTTTTAATTTTTCCTGTTATGGCATTATTTACAATTAAATATAAAATAAAACTCTCTGAATTGACAGGAAGAGAGCCTGGGGTAAATAGTATCTTGATAATTTGTTCTATCCATGCAATCAATCTTCTTCATCATCTGATAATTCATTCTCATTGTCAATTTCGTTATCATTCTCATCTAAACTGCCTGATTGATCTAGTTGATTTCTAATTGTTAATTTTTGTCTATACTTAGCCAAATATATTTTTAATACTTCTGCATAATTTTCAAATCCTAGTGCATGCAGGGAAATTAGAATATCTTCACCATTAATGGTTTTTCTTTTGTCAGAAGAACATCTATCACTAGCTTCACTTGTGACAAACGATATGAATTCACTAACACATTCCTGCATGCATTCTTTCGCATCTTTGGATATCTTAGCATTAGTTGGTAAAGCATTCTTCATCAATTTGGAAACATTATTTATTGGCAACCAGCGATCCTGTTCTCGCAGCTCGAGAATAAACTGATTTGTTCTTTCATCAACATTATTATTCGTTGAGTTTTTGCTCTCCTTCTGACTCATTATTTATAGATTTTAATTATACAATTTTTTTAACAAAGATCCTTAATTGAATTTTCACAACCTAGACAATTTTACTTATATCTGCACACGCTAGTAGCACACACTGAATTAAGTCTTTGCTAAACACCTTGAACGACTTTCTGAACTCTCAATACCGCAAAATACAATTGGTTATATCCGACCATCACCATACAACTTTGTTATAAATAATTAATTCACTAGTATATCATTTCTTTAAAATCAACAAATTTCAGTTTTGCAATTGCGAATTCCAGCATTTATGAGCAACGTTGAAAAATATGGAAGAATAGATGTGAACAACAAAGTACAAAACAGGCGTGTGTCATAGTTAAACAAAAGTATGCAGATTGATATTTTGAGTAATTATATTAACGTCCAATATTATAATTCATTAAAGATTGTTTGGTTTCTCTTTGCCGTCAAATTTTGGCTTTTAAGCAGTGGTTAAAGAGGATTAATATTTTGGGAACAGAAGCTGGAGATATTCGATTCAGAACATATTTTTAGAAATACTATTAATTAAATTGAACAGTTATATGGAGCAAGAATGGAGAAACATGAAAAAGCAGAAGTAGGCTCTTCAAATAGTGAAAGAATACTGGAGAAGTCAACAAAAGCGGCCACATTTTTGATGATGGGTCAGTTATTTACAAAAATTGTTACTTTCTTATTGAACAATCTATTAGTTAGATACTTGTCTCCAAGAATTTTTGGTATAACGGCCTTCTTGGAATTTCTATTAGGTACTGTTCTTTTTTTCAGTAGAGAAGCAATTAGAATCTCTACATTAAGAATTAAAGATGACGGTGGGGAAATGACTCTAGATTTAAAGTCACAAGATAATAGCCCAAACGAAATCTTGCAGACAGCTGTGAATTTTGCTCAAGTTCCATTGATGATTGGTATTCCATTATCGATAGTATTAACTACCTGGCAATACAATAATGTTAATTCATTTTTTGTTTCATTGCCATTATTCACTCTATCTATTTTCTTAATTTGGATAAGTATACTTATAGAATTATTGAGTGAGCCGTTTTATATTGTGAATCAATTTATGTTGAATTATGGGACAAGATCAAAGTTTGAAACTATAGCCGTTACTTCTGGCTGTATAGTGAACTTTGTTATAGTGTATGGTTTTGAAAAAAATTGGTATGATATTGAATTATTATCTAATGATATTGAAGTTGGTAAGGAAGGCATCGCAATTCTAGCATTTGCCCTAGGTAAGTTAACTCATTCAGTTGCATTATTAATCTGTTATTATATTGATTATTTAATCAATTTCAAGCCAAAAAATCTATTCAAATTACGATTAACAAAAATTGTACATGGTCATCCAAAGAAACCATTCTACTTTCAAACCGAAATTTTGGAACATTTTAAGAAAGTTTATTTTCAAATGTGTTTTAAACATTTACTTTCAGAAGGTGATAAACTTATTATTAATTCAATGTGTACTGTAGAAGAACAAGGTATTTATTCCTTATTATCAAACTACGGTTCATTGATAACAAGATTATTGTTTGCTCCAATTGAAGAATCATTACGTCTGTTTTTAGCACGTTTATTAACTAATACAAGAACTTCAAAGAATTTGAGACTATCGATGGAAGTTTTGGTTAATTTGACCAAATTTTATTTATACTTATCATTATTGATCATTATCTTCGGCCCAGTTAATTCATCTTTTGTATTACAATTTTTAATTGGTAAAAAATGGTCAACTACAGTTTTATTGGATACAATGAGGGTCTATTGCTTTTACATCCCATTCCTTGCCTTAAATGGTATATTTGAAGGTTTTTTCCAGAGTACTGCAAATGGTGACCAGATCTTAAGATTATCCTACGTCATGATGGTATTCTCAGGTATCTTTTTCTTCAACTGTTGGTTATTGATTGCATTCTTAGACTTATCTATCTCAGGTTTAATATTAAGTAATATCATTAACATGATTTTACGTATATCTTACTGTGGCTGGTACATTCATAAATTTTACAAAGAATTATATACAGAATCATCATCATTCTTATTCAATTTTAAAAATTTTGGACCAATTTTAACATCTGGTCTATTTATTGGAATAATCAATTGGTTTATTATTGGTTATGTTAAAAATTTCAAACAATTAGCAATAAATATGTTATTAGCATTAATATTACTATGTATGATAGTATTCAAAGAAAGACAAGCCTTAAAAGACCTAATGGGAAGAAATAGAAAGGTGGAAGCAAAGGATATGTAGTGAAATAAAAACAAAATTAATAATATAGCATATAGAGGTGATATATATATATATATTAATAATAAACTATAATTATAATCTTTTCATTTATTACACCAAAATAAAAATCATTTAGTAAGAGATTAGGTCATCGCATGCTTTGAATTTTAGATACACATTATTTGAAAAATTTCAGTTGATAATAAAAGAAATGTTTGGTTTGCATATTTGCAAATGTTTACATTTGGTCAAACAGTTCAATTTGAAAAATTGTAATTTAATTATCATTTTGCTTCTTTATTTAAATATTTTGGTTTCTATTTCCATCTAAGTCATTGCTTTGTGGAGAGTGAGAGCAACTCTCTTTTGGAGGGAAATCGATTAAGGTAATATTTATTAAATAAAAAAAAGTTTAGACGATGAGTGCTGATATTAAAATAGATCCTAAATTAGAAGAGTTAAGTCCAAAATTAGAAAATAGAATTAGGTTGGTTACCTTTAACGTCAACGGTGTGCGAACAATGTTCCATTATCAGCCATTTTCACAAATGAATCAGTCACTGGCTAATGTTTTTAATTACTTTAATGCAGATATAATAACGTTCCAAGAATTGAAAACTGATAAATTAAGTATCTCAAAGTGGGGAAAAATTGATGGTTTTTATTCATTTATATCTATCCCGTCGGTGAAGAAGGGTTATTCTGGAGTTGGTTGTTGGGTTAAAATATATCCTGAGGGGCATCCGTTGCATAATTCATTGAAAGTGTTGAAAGCTGAAGAAGGCATAACAGGTTATTTAAAAGTAAAAAATGGCAAAGGTGAAGTATGCTATAGAGACGATCCAGATTTAAGTATTGGGTGTTATGAATCTTTAGATTTTGAAAATGAAAGTGAAGCTTTGGAATTAGATAGTGAAGGGAGATGTGTTATGATTGAACTAGCATGTAATTTAGTAGTGATATCAACATATTGTCCTGCAAATTCATCGCTAACAGTAGAAGGTCAGGAATTTAGATTAAAATTTTTGAAGATTCTGTTTAAAAGAATAAGAAATTTGGAAGGCAGTGGAAAAAGAGTTTTACTAATGGGCGATTTAAATGTATGTAGAGATCTGATTGATCAAGCCGAAGCTTTAGAGTTAAATAAGATAGATATCACACAAGAAACAACCGGTGTGACTATTGAGAAGGAGAATCATAAATTATCCACAGAGTTTATTTTAAATCCAGAGGCTAAACAAAGAAGATTATTGAATCAAATGTTAACTGACTCATTTATCCCCGAACTGTCAGTTAATGGGTTATTAGTTGATACAGTTAGAAAAATTCAAACGAAAGATCGTTTAAAAATGTATACTGTTTGGAATACATTGAAAAATACGAGACCTATAAATTATGGCTCCAGAATAGATTTTATATTATTAAGTTCAAAATATGAGGACTTAATAGACTATGCTGATATTATGCCTTGGGTTATGGGTTCAGATCATTGCCCCGTTGTTTTAGATATGAACACTCCTGCAACTCTTGATCTCAATTCTATAACTAAAATACCAAAATTTGAAGCTCGATTTAAATATCAATTAATGCATAAGAATATACTTGATATGTTCAGTAAAAGTAGCAATAAGAATGAATCAATTAGTGATGAGAGGGAAAAACTTGACTCGAACAAGACGGTTGGGTTTTCAATGAAAACGAGAATAACAAAAGAAATGAAAAAACCATCTTCAATGAATGAATACTTCAAATTACAAACAAAGAAAAAACAATCAAACATGTCAACAAATCATAAAGAAGCTATAAAAAGACTTTTTAAAACAGTTGCTAAAGAACCAGTTAAAGGGAAACAGTCCACATTGTCTAATATACAAGGAATGGAGTCAGCACCACTTTGTAAGCATGGCGAAGAATGTATATTAAAGACTTCAAGAACTAGTACAAGTTATGGGAAGAAATTTTGGGTTTGTAAAAGACCTAAAGGTGAGAGTAATAATAAAGAATCATCCTGTGATCATTTTGAATGGAAATGATAATACCTTTAAAAATACAATGGTGAATGTATGCTATTTTAAATTATTGATAGATATTTTTATATACTTACTCTAGAGTTTATTTCTGTAAATAAAGGATGCATATTATTAATGATATTTTGATATTCATGAAATAAAGTATTTTAACATTAATCACATTTGTTATCTTCTTCTTCTTCTTCAATACACTTCTTGAACCATAATTCATCTGACTGATCAATTTGTAATAATTTGATATTATTTGTTTCTTGTTGGACATTCATTACTAATGGGACATCATACAATTCTTCTGTTGATATATATGTAAACAATCCAGTTGAGAACATTTCTTTTTCTTTTTTACCAACCCTAATATAAGCTACATTATTCTCTCGATTTAGGAATTCATATTCAATTGCTTCACCAAAAATCCCAAATGACTTCGTCAATGCCGAATTTATCCACCTCTTCCAGGTCAAGTCATCTAATCTCATTTCAGAATCAAAGTTATCATTTTGCGATGTTCTATTTATATGATGATGGTTAGTATATTTAAATTATTTCAGAATGATAAAGAGATGTAATAAAAATCAGCACATACAGTTTTAATTTAAAATAGTACCAAACAGAAGAAGCTTTTAAGCCCATTTTTCTAATTTGCAATATATGTTGTTGGTTATTTTGTTTTCTTTGAATTTAATCTCTTCATATGACTCTTTTAGTATTTTGCCAATGTAATATAGACTAGTCACATTTGTATTTTATCAACAATTAAGTTCATTTTAATCAAAATTTCAGTTTTCTAACTTTTAACGTCATCGCGAATTTTAAAGACTATTTAATCGAGAATTAAAGATATTCCTAGTAATGTATATAAATTTTATTTTAATAATTAATCTACAAGGGTATTTATAATAAATGTTAGGCTCTATTGAATACTATATATATATTAAAACCATTATAATAATGTTTACTAATTTATGAAAAATTCGATTTAATCGTTATGAATGCAATATTGTTTGGGAATTCTTAAAAATTTTTCAAATCAATCGAGTTGTCAAATACAACTTATTCAGTTTTATTTATCATTTTCATCTTCATTTTGATCACTATTTTGTCCACTAGCTGGTTCAATAGTGTCTGATGTATTGTCTATTTTATTAGATTCGATTTCCTCTTGATTTCCAGTATTAGCAACAGATGGCTCTTCATCTCTATATGGAGTATTAAATTCGCTACCATTATCGGTATCATCACCTATATCAAAATTATCACCTTGTGATAATAAACTATTTAAATCGCTAGCATCTTCATCATGACCTTCCAATAAATCGTCAGCATCATCTAAGAATTGATCATTAAATAATGTTGTGTAGCTTGGGCCTCTTCTGTTTGAAGTTCTATCGCGTATATTAGATAAATGTGTACCAATAAAACGTTTTAAGTTTTCAAAAACGGAATATAATGATGAACTAGCAATAAAACCAGATCTAACTACTGAGTTAACAACTCTATCTACCTCATTATTTTCAATTAGGTTATCTCCAAGTCTGATTTCCCCAAATCTTGAAAACCCACCATTTCTACGGATACCACGGTCATAAATGATCCATGCTAGAAGAACCATAATGATAAATGGGATAATAAATAATGCCGAAAAAGAATATCCACTTATTTCATAATGCTTCCTAAATTGATCAACCTTCCCGGGACAAGCATGAGGACTGAACTTACCTTCTAAGTTAAGTCCTCCAGAACATGTAGATAAAGGAATTTTTCTATAACCAGAAGATTCGTAATATTCAAATACATTTTCGGATTTGCAAACACCACTTGGGTCAATTGGAGATAATCCTTCTACTAATTTACAAGTACCATCTTTAGCTTTATAATAATTATAATCACATTCAAAATCATTTCTGGTACATGAACAATTCTTAACAATTCTAAAGGAATTACTTAATGGAGCACTTCCGACAAAACAATCATTTTTATTTTTTTTCAAGTACTCTAGTTGATGACCAAATAAACAATTGTCTTTTAGGGGGTTAAAAGTAACATAGTCAAAGTCATCATTTTCTTCATTGCCTAAATCATAAACACATTGTCTATCAAAACTTCCTGAGAAATCTAAAGCAAAGGTTTTAGAAACTCCACCTTTAAATGAACTTGATTTACCAATCAATAAAAATCTCATTGAAGAATCGCCCGGAACAGTGATAATATCTTCGACTATCACCTTTTCACCTGTAAACTGATAATCGGACCAAGTTTCACCTGAATCTAAAGAATACGAGATAATGTCTGTAGCTACATTACTTTCAACCAAAACTAAAATACCACCATGGTCACCATACTCCCACTGGTAGTTTCCCTTTTTAACTTCATTCCAAGTAACACCACCATCGGTAGTGAGGAATGTTGATGATTCATTTTCTGGTAGCAAATAGGGCCCTACATTACCTACGGCAAACATTACACCGAAAGCGGATGAAGATGAATAGGTATCCCTTACATCTCTTCTTTCCGTGTAACCATGAAAATGTAAAGAACATTTTTCTATACTTTTACCTGAGCATTCATATTTTTTACCTTCAGAGTCTTTAATTGGAGGTTTGATATAATTCCAATCAGAACCATCATTGTATGTAATTTTCGTTTTTAATTGTTTTCTTTCTAAACCTTGTTCCATTTTATCAACATTTCCAACTGTATTGATAATTATGATACCTTCAAGATCTTGTATTTTTTCAAAATCAACAAATCCTTGACTGTTTCTATTGACCTCGCGTTCTAGTGAAACAAATGACGTACCATTATAATTAGATTTTAAAAGACGACCATAATCTTCACCAGCACCTAAATTAACTGCTAAATGTAAAAATACAGATCCTGATTCAGAACCAAGAACTGTGAAAGATTCTTGTTTTATGTCATTCAAATCAGCTGGGAATTTAGCTTCAGCATAATTAATTCCATCTGTAGTTACATAAGCTCTTAATTCTTCATCTTCGTGTGGTACCGCTACAATATAAAAATCACCAGTAGCCATTGTGCCAATGATGGACTCAAAAACAACAGATTGTGTCTTAAAATAATTATCTGAGCGAACTAAATTTCTGCCTGTGCGATTCTCTGTCAATACCATACAGGTGATCATATCTTTCACAGATTCATCTGAGAATATGGTATTAGCAAAATTACAATGAATACCATTTTCAAGCATTTCTTCAAAGGACTCGCCGCCATCTTTAGTTAAATAAGCTACTGAATGGCATTTGGTATCAAAAATAGATTTACAGTCTTTGCCACCGTAATATATGAATTGGTTTCTATCAAGGGCATTAAAATTCAATCCTAATCCCAATTGTCTGGATTCAGGAAGTTTGGTTTGGGAAAATGTTTGACCTCTATCGTGTGTGATATATAAAGTACCATCCTCGCCAAATAAATATGCAGTTGAATTGAAATATGGGTTAAATGTTATTTCAATAATATCACTACTTACATCAATTAATTTAATTGTCTCTCCCCCATCATTTGAAGCATAGACTTTTCTATCAGAAGTAGCAATTAACAAAGATTCAGTAGAAATTGTATCAAAATATTTATAATATTCTATTTTGGAATTAATTGAGTTTTCAGTGACCCTGATTTTGTCGCCAGATTTGGTTGGAGTTCCCAACGATTCACATGATAGTTCAACCTTGTCAATTGATAAATCATTTTGGCATTTGTCATTATGTATTTTCTGTAAAGGAGCTAGGCTAATTTTATTATTCTTAGCATTAGCACATTCACCTGAAAGTTGTAATAACTTATAATCAGGGATACAATTCCCTTTCAAATCTTTTGTAAATGCAAAAGAACATTCATAGTCACTTTCAGTACATTCGGAACAATTTTCTTCTTTCCATTCAATATCTTTATAAGTTGTGCCTATTAAACACTTTGCATCTGACTTTCTTCTTTTAATGCTGTATTTTGTTCCACTAATACAGTCTCCATTGTGTAAATTAAAAGTTTCCATATCTGTTTCTTTGCATTTTGAACCTTCATATAAAGTAGAAAAATCAATAGTATATAAAAATGAGTTATTTATACCATCTCCACTGTTTTGGTCATTAAGTAAAATTACACCAGGGACCATTCCAAAAAGCATAAAACGTGTTCCAGATCCATCTAAAGTTGTACTTATTAGCTCTACTGGAACGATAGGTTCATCAAATTGATATTCAATCCAAGTTTCACCTTGGTCATGGGAATAATATAATTCAGATTCTGGATCATCATCTGAATCTGGATTAAATGGTACTGCAACAATAATGTTACCATAATCACCTGACGAGGTGATAGTTGGAAAATCTAAAGCCAACTGCCACGTTTCACCTCCATCTCTGGATACGAACGTTTTAGCATCATCCCAATCAAATGAAGATCCATCTGATACTGCACCAACAATCGTAAGAATTCCAGCACTTGGAGATGAACTTGATAATCCTGTCATTAAGGTTTGTATTGAACAATTTTCGAAATCATCAATATCACAGTTAAATTTCTTCTTGTTTTTTGGGTCAACGACTTTTAGATTAGACCATGAATTCCCATCATCAAAAGATATCTTGGTAACTTTTCTAACTGTTTGTTTATTCTTGTTATCGGAACCTCCTGTTTTATTCCCTCTGTTATAACCAAACATAGAAGTGAATGAAGCAAGCATGACACCAGGAAGTTCAGGGAAAGATCTAAAAAACGAGTGACCCATGGTTTTTTGTTCTTCAATAAAAGGTAATGTAGAAAATTTCTCACCTTTAGAATCAGAAATAAAAAACTCTGTGACATAATCATTTTTTTTAGAATTTTCATCTTCTTTTCTGTTGATAGTCAGTAATATTCTACCAGCAGAGTCTTCACGGACCCCACCACTTAAATAAAATCGCATTTGTGTTGGCATGTAAGCCTCTCTATATTGTTTACCATCTTTTGAAATCCAAACTTTTTTAGGAGAATTTCTATTATATTTATCATCTACTGTAATAACAAGCAATTGTTGATTAAAAACATAAAAAGAATCTAAACTTTTATTTTTAAAATTCTCAATAATGTTAATCTTAGATGGATTTTTGATAGAAATTTCGAAAAATGTCGATGTCGATACTGAAGGTTTCATACGGGAATTTCCAAATCTGATGGTTCCTTTAGAATTTGTGTCAGCACGTATTTCAAGAGTATTTTCTCTTTTATTTTTATTCTTTTCATTACCACGATTTTCATCTTCATCTGTAACAGCTTGTAAAACGTTGTATGTACATAAAATTGAATCAGATAAGTCTGTCAATAGGGACTCTTTAGACTTAATGGCAAATTTACAGTCCATGAATGCACTAATAACATCTTTTGTGTTAGATAAATCATTATCAGTTTCAATTTTTTTAAAATTCTTACCTGAATCGGAAGAGATATAAATATTTTGAGTCATGAACGTCTGTGTATCACTGTTTTTTTTTCCTTTGCGGGTTTCAGTGCCTCTACAAGAAGCTAAAATTAATTTGCTATCTAAAGGGTGAGACTTTGCCCAGCATGAAGCATAAGGACCTTGTTTCATGCTTTTTTCATCAATATTTAATTTTTTCCAGGTTTTTCCTTGGTCATCAGTCATAAAAGTTTCATTTTGTATACTACCTGCAAAAGCTCTTGTACCTGGATAAGATTGATCGATATGAACAAAAGTAAGTTTTGTATCTTTTGATCCCAACTCCAATGCATCCCAAGTTTCGCCATTATCTGCTGATCTTAATAAAACTAGTTCTTCAAGTCTTAAAATCACGGTAGAATCATCGAATGCACTTAGAAAAAAACTATAACCACTTGTAAGCTTATTAACTACAGGGCTAAAATCAGCACTAGCCACATATAGAAACTGTGAAAATAATATCAAAATCGATATTACAATTTTATCAAACAGCATCTCTTTAAAATAGTTGCTGTTGATTTTTTCTATAATAAAATTTCAATAACTTGAATAAATATCTTATGAAGTATTAGTCTTTCAAAGTTAAAATAGTTGACTACAATGGTTTAAATATTATGTTGTTTCAGAATTATATTTCGTGAACTTTCTTTCATGAATTACTTCAATATAAAAGTGTTGAAAACTCCTTTAAATGATTTCAAGAAATCCTTAATTTAACAATTTTCCATTAATTGCGCCTATAATTTTAATTTTTCACAATAATGAAAAAATTAAAATGACTGCAAATTTGATATTGTTGAAAACAAAAGTTCATTTAAAAAATGTAATTTGGTGTTAATAAGAATACTAAGAAGATATTATCTACTTAAAGTCAGATATATTTCGTTTACGTTATATGATAAAAGCTTGTGGTAGTTTATTGCAGTTTTTATCTTTTCATTTGCTTAGATAATAGTTTTCGCTTTTCAAAAGTTGAAATATTACTTAATAACCAAGAATTTAAATCAAACCCTTAAAGTGGAAAGAAATTAGCTTTCACTCTTGATTCATCAGTTTAGCATATGGTATTCTACTTAATGAATTGTATAAATATATTAAAAATAGATGTATGCAAAAATAAATGGTCCCTAGCGGGATCGAACCGCTGATCCCCGCGTTATTAGCACGATGCCTTAACCAACTGGGCCAAGGGACCATTTTATTTGTAATAATTTTAATAGTTGGGATTATTATTATTAGCTTTTCATGGGCAATGTCTAATATAAGTGCTTGGTATAACTTATATTGGTGTCAAGGTTATAAGTACTTGAAATAACTTATATCTGGGGAAATGGTTTATTAAAAGCTTACTTGTTTTTACGTATTAAATAATATATAATTATTGGAAGTCGGAGACGATGGTAGAAGTAGATTCTGCGTTAGTAGCAGTAGTGTTTGATTTAATATTTAATTTATTGTTCATATTAGAGGCTATAGTATTACAGTATAATTCCTTGTC
>JAJMDY010000087.1:0-34217 GCA_030573885.1 Tetrapisispora pingtungensis (nom. inval.) | reverse complement strand
ATCACCCTAGATATAAGTTATCCCAAGTACTTATAACCTTGACATTAATATAAGTTATACCAAGCACTTATATTAGACCTTGCCCACGAAAAGCAAATAATAGCAACCCCAAACTATTACAGAAGCTAAAAAAGATTGTAGTTACTATTATCGACTTTCAAGGTCTATGGTTAATACAAGCGTTTGGTAACTTATATTGGTATTGTTGGAGATTTCTAGAAATATGGAGTCATTATTCCATTAAAATACAAATCCAATTAATTATATCTAAATTGAGAATATTACTTTAAGAACATTTTAGAAGCTTTTTGACAAAGGCTTAGTTTATACAAAAATGATAGGTCTCAATATGACAGAAATATTTCGAAAAGGTATAAAAGGCAAGCATTTTTATCAATCAATCAGAACAGATAAGTTCTAGATTTGAACATTAATATATTTTATATAATCTTACATAAAGAGCATAAGAATTATACTGTAATACTATAACCTCTAATATGAATAATAAATTAAATATTAAATCTAACACTACTGCTACT
Organism: Tetrapisispora pingtungensis (nom. inval.); assembly: GCA_030573885.1. Lineage (NCBI taxonomy): Eukaryota > Fungi > Ascomycota > Saccharomycetes > Saccharomycetales > Saccharomycetaceae > Tetrapisispora > Tetrapisispora pingtungensis (nom. inval.). The sequence continues at coordinate 33,678 of JAJMDY010000087.1, read as the reverse complement.
AAAGCAAAATCTACTTCTACCATCGTCTCCGACTTCCAATAGGTATCAATTTGCTGAAACAGAGAATATGATCTATACGAGTAGTAATATTTGTTTTATACTCAAATAGGATATAACCAGGGTGCAAGTTATATTGAAAGTAGGAGACGATAGTAGAAGTTGATTCTGCTTTAGTAGCAGTAGTGTTAGATTTAATATTTAATTTATTATTCATATTAGAGGTTATAGTATTACAGTATAATTCTTATGCTCTTTATGTAAGATTATATAAAATATATTAATGTTCAAATCTAGAACTTATCTGTTCTGATTGATTGATAAAAATGCTTGCCTTTTATACCTTTTCGAAATATTTCTGTCATATTGAGACCTATCATTTTTGTATAAACTAAGCCTTTGTCAAAAAGCTTCTAAAATGTTCTTAAAGTAGTTTACCAAATTTAGAAATGATTAATTGGATTTGTATCTTAATGGAATAATGACTTCTTAGTTCTAGAACTTTCCAACAGAACTTTCCAACAATAAGTACTTGAAATAACTTATACAAAGCTCAATGTTGATTAAAAGCAGGCTTATTTTAACATATTCAATAATAATATATTTAATACTAATTAATTAATATCCTTTAACTTCAATTAATGACAGCTCTATATTATTACAATTTTTGTAATGACTTGTGTTTAGTATAAGTTGCTTTTCAAGGTCAATGTCAACATATAAGTACTTGATTTAGCTTATATCGGATTATTGTGCATTATTAAAAGCTAAGTTTTCTAACTTCTATATAAATAAATAAGATATTTAATCACAAAGTTTAGCTGGATTAATTTTGAAAATATTTTCAGTATTTATACTTTGATATCTCAATCTTATTCTTAACCAGTCATCTTGATACATTTATTTTTAAACGGGGTTTAAAAATAGTTTAGATTGTTGCTAAAATATGAGTTCAAATTTTTTAAATCTCTATCTGGCAACAAAAGTTTTGGTGATTTTAAACTAATCTCTGATAGAGTGTTTAATTACAAAATTACCAAATTATAACAAGTCACATATTTGTTGCAAAGTAATAAATTTGGAACATTCTAATTAGACATATTACTTTAGCTATAAGATTATATAGATAATTAATTAGAGCTCTCTATAGCTAGAATGGAAGTTTATGATGCAAAATACTAAAGCACGGACATAATAATAATAGTTCAAAAACTAAAGATTCTGTCACCTCTTTTGCAACGATAAAAATTAATACTGAAGTGCACCTAAACCAAAACTTAGGATTATATAATTGTTAGTTACTTTGAAATACTTTTTTTTATAAATAGTGTTGTTACTTTGAGAAACGCAATAACGAGCAGTAATTTTACAAATATTATAGTGTGGTTAAAAATTGAATGAATATTTGCTTTAATCTTGTTAGAATTTATTAATAATTATATAAAATGTGACGGCCATATAACTTATTGATTTATTTATTAATCAAATTTATATTAATATAATGGATTATAACCATCAATTTTTGAAGAAATTATTTAATATTCAAATGTTCTGTAATGATTTTGGATTTCTTATTCTTAAACTTCTTCGAATGTATTTTAATTTCGATCTTTTAACTAATTATTGGTTTTTTAATTATTATAATTCATATAAATTATGTTCTGGAATATCAAACCTAGTAAAATTATTTATAAAAAGACTTTTTTTTTAATATATTCAGAAAGTTTAACTAAAGTTTGTGCTTTAGCATATAGGAAATAGTACTATAACGTAGTTATAATAAATCAACAGAAAATTATTATACGACGAATAAGACATTAATTAATTAATAATTAAAATGATTATTTTATTTTTGTATATTGTTATAACCCTTCAAGGCATGTTTGAAATAGAAGGTACGTTGAAGTGAATATATCAGGGTATTGACTAACTATTGTTGTAAAAGATGAATATAAATCCAATGATAACAACAAAGAACAAAGGAAAAGGGTAACAGATGCAATGTTTACAGTTGATTAGCTTTAGTAAATGGTTTTTGAGGACATATAAAAATTAGATCAATAGAATACTTTGATATCCTTTGTAATATCGTTTATTTTTTTTATGGTAATTATACTCTCAAATAATCTTTCTTACAGAACCTCCTAAATTATTGGATTAATTTAAAAGTCATTACGCGAGAGCTCAGAAACAATGACACAAGTCAAGCAGTGAGAATGAAGGCAAATCTAACTAATTGATTTGGATCATTGTGTCCAATATCTTAAAAAAACATTAAGAATACTCAATGTACTAATTTGGCTAACAAATAACCGAAGGCGCATTGAAACAACTTAGGAGCAGGTTCCAATGTTTCTATAATCTCTGTCACTACTTCAGTTACCACTTCAGACATCAGCAAACCTGTGTCAAATAAATTATCAGCATTTGTCTTTATCTGGTGTAACACCCATTTTTTTTTATTCTTTTTTTCCATAAATGTTCTTATATTATGTTTTGTTTTTTTGATAAAATGCATAACAAATTCATGCAAAGTTTCAGGTTCAATGTGTCTGTAGTAATATGACATGTCCATAGAGACCTCTTCATAACACCCATATACTTCAAATAAGTCTTTGACGTAAGTTGCATGTTTGGCTTTTTTTCTTCTCTTAGGTTTGTTGTCAGGTGGCATTTTTGACTTCAAAGATTCAAATGGATTTAATTTGGAAGAAAAATTACTATATACATCATTATTTACTTGTATAGATTTTAATTCCACCTTTGACCATTGGCATATGTTATCATCATTAGTGCTTGAAACTGTGCAATCTATTGCCTCGTCATATAAATTGGAAGAAGATATTTTTTCAGTATTTAAATCTTCAAGTAGATTGTATTCGTATTTATAGTCCCAATCAACTTGGGGTGCTTTGTGCTTAAAATCCATTTTCTCAAATGGACTATTGTACTCTGGTATTGAGTAAATTTCCTCAATATCAAAAAAATTATCAATATTTTTTAAATAGTCACAATTTGTGACGTAACATTCATTGATATCATACAATGTACCAGAATCTGAATTTGAAACAGGTTCCAGAGTTAAGTTGTTTGATACAGTTTTGCTAAAAGACTGTACATAAAGTGTATTGGACAGTTCTTTATAACATATATTTGCAGGGAAATTACCTAAATTGTTTTTATTATCTGAATGATAATACTTGATATCAGTTACCTCTGTGCCAGATTTGATATCAATACTAGATTTAGTAGCCGCATTAAAGAAATTAGCAGTATTTGTAGCAACTTCATGGTTTCTGTGGAACCACGATTTAATTTTTTGCTTAGAGTCTTCAAATCGATTCTTTTTGTTATTTGAATCAAAATGATTTGATTGTTCAGTATTTAAAATTGTTTTTTCTTTATTAAAATTAGGTTTACTAACGTTATTAGCAAATAAAGAAGTGACCCATGGTGGTTGAGTCGTGTTTTTGTTGTCTTTTTTTGTTTGTTGTTGTTGTTGTTGTTGTTGTTGTTGTTGTTGTTGTTGTTGTTGTTGTTGTTGTTGTTGCAATCTTCTCTTTTCACGAGCGTCGCGCCATTTTGCCGCCCATGTGGAGTTTTTGATGTCGTTAAAGAAAATGTTGGTGTCACACTGATCCAGTGAAACGTCTTTCCTCGAGTCAGTGAACATTACATCGAAGTCAGGAATTGATGGTGTTTTGATTTGGTTAAAGTAATTACAGCTTACCTCCATGTTGGAAAAATAAGACTGATTGTCAATTTCAATAGCTCTCATGTTGGCTTCCTTAAAGTTATTGTTAATTTTTTGCTTTGTGCAGTTGAACTTTGTGAAGATATTAGTATATCAATGAAATAATATATATCCTTAATGTTTTTAAATAAATAATGGATTGAAAAAAATATTTAAATTAAGTATACAGAAATAAATAAAATCTAAAGAAAGAGGTGGTAACAGACAAATAAGAAAGTTATATGAAGAACCAAAGAGTAAAATCAACAAAAATTGGTAAAACAAAATTTGTCAAATATACAAACTTAAGATATATTACAAAGTAAAAAATAAATAACATACAATATATAAAAACTTTGCAATTACAAAGACCTTTTTATACTTTTTTATTTTTTACCAGTCAAAAAAATCTGTTTGTGACAGAACAATATGACACAAACAGATATTTTTATATTATCAACAAAAATGTAATAATTTAACTTATTATCAATTTATATTAACAAACCTAACCTTCTATTAGCAGAATAATACAAGGTGTTTTTTATTTTTTTCTAAATTTTTAATTCAGATTCTTTGAAGAATTTTAATATTTAGTAAGTATTTGAGACCAATAAAAAAACTAAAAGAAAACAAATTTTAAATTTGTTTAATTTGGTATTTATATATATAATATGATATTTATGACTAGTTCTCGACTAGAATTTTATTAACTAAAGTTACAATTGTCTATATGCTTGAAAATTTATGGATGAAATAAGTTTTAGGGTTTCACTAAGCATCCTTTAATAATTGAATGATACCAAATGATTGTTCAATACCATACTCACCTGGATCCTTCCATAAATCGTTATATGTAGTTAAAATAGTAACATTATTGTCCAGTTCATCTAAAATAGCTTGAACAGCAATTAGTTGATTTGCTGCACTTGGAATGTTACCACCATTTTGAATACCAGCAGAAGGATAGCCAGTTTCTAAAACAGAAATATCGGAACGACCACATACAGATTCAATCAAAGTAACCTGTCCTTTGACAAAAGTACCAGCAGTGGCAGCACTAGAGTATGTGTCAAAATAGGCATGTGGGTTAATACCAACAAAATCAATATCTGAGTTTGTACACAAATCAGGGTTGTTTTCATACGATACTGGAGGTTCGGCAGTAGTGACTAAACCAGTGTAACCCGCATCTTGTAATTGAGATTTGACAGAAGAAATCTTAGTAATTAATTCATCAGCTGTACAGTAACCAGAATTTATGGCTTCATTACCAATGGTAATGAAGTCAAAAACATCCCAACCATTCGTTTGACCGTAAGAAATTAAATCTGTAACAGCAGAATCAATGGAATCAACACCTTCAGATGACATCCATAAACCTTGGTTAACAGTCATACCTAAAGTAATAGCTGCCGGTTCGACTGTATTTAAAGAATTACAATCTGTACCATACATTCTAATTTTGTATATACCCTTTGATTTAATTAAGGTTAAGTCTGTTAAAACGGTATCATAATCTTTACATGAGTCGTCATCATTATATGGCGAATAAACAATAACACTTGGTGCTGCTGTCAAGTATCCAACTCCGGTCGATGTACTTTCGGTAACTGATGAGGTGGATAATGTAGATGAGCTGACAGAGGTAATGATGGATGATGCAGATAAGTTAACAGAAGTAATTGTGGATGAAGCAGATGTTGCTGATGTGGAAGTCTCAAAAGAATTGCTTGAAACGGAGCTCGATGTCATAGTAGAAGTTTTAGCTTCAGAAGAGCTTGAAACTAAAATACTTGGAATTTCAGATGAAGACTCAATTATCGAAGAGGAAGAAGTTGTCAAAGAAGTTTCAACTTCAGAAGAACTTAAAACTTGAGAAGAAAAATCAACAACAGTAGATTTTGTAACTTGAGTAGATGCACCTTGAGAAGAAGTTGTGAATGACGAGACTATTGAAGAGCCACCTGTAGTGGAAACGGAAGATGAGATAACAGAAGAAGTAGATGAGATGACGGAAGAAGTAGATGAGATAATGGAAGAAGTAGAAGAGCTAGTTGTTGAAGTGGAAGTAGAAATAGAAGAACCTGTGGTAGTAGAAGTACCTTTAGTGGTGGCAACAGATTTATTAGTGGCAACAGATTTAGTAGTGGCCGAAGTGGATGTAGAAGTGGCAGTAGCAACAACAGAGGTAGAAGCAGAGGTAGAAGCAGAGGTGGTAGCAGCATCGGCAGAAGTGGTGACAGCGGAGTCAGTACTTGAAGTGGAGGATGCAGAAGCGGTAGTAGCAGCAACAGAGGTGGATATAGATTTACCAGTGGCATCAACTTCATTAGTAACAGAGGTCAATAAAGATTTGGCAGTAGCAAAAGTGGTTGAAGTAGAAGCAGAAACAACATTGGAACTAGAAGCAGCAGCGACAATAGAAGTATTTGTAGTAGTTGTAGTATTCAGCGTATTTGATTGGTTATCTTTTTGTTCACCAGCAGTTGAAATAGTTGCAACTGGAGAAGTCTCTGAGCCAGCAGATAATATAATGGTGTTGTAAGAACCTGGCAAAGTAGTAGTGACAGTGTAGCCATCATACACGATATATTCAACAGTTGGGGCAACAACAGTAGCTGTAGTTGTAGTGAAGAAGTTGGTAACGGTAGAAGTTCCAGCTGTGTACACTCTCGTTACAATAGCTCTTTTAAAAAGAACTGGCCAAGCAATAGCTTGTGTTAGAAAAACAGATAGAAAGCCAAGGAAAAAAATTGGATTCATTTTTGAAGTTATGAAATGCTTTTGGTTTTGTTTTTCTTTTGATTAAATTTTTTGATTAAAAATACTAAAAGGCAAATATAACAATTACTGAAACGAAAAGACTTAATAATTATACAATTGTATAGAGAATGTTATATTTTTGAAATATTCAAAAGAAGCAAAAAACCATTTCTTTATATACTGAATAAAGTTTCTCATTAATTGTCGAAAATATTTTTCAGTATAATTATTTGATAAACAAAACAGTAAACAATATTTCAAAATACCAAGACTAATTAAATGTATACCGGAATACCAATCGAGTAATTACTTGAATTCTTGTAGAAAATTTCAATATTTGAAAAACCCGTAACAAAATATCTGTAAAATTGCCCTATAATACAGATATGTTAACTAGTAATTAAAAAATAGTTTATATTTATTCGAAATACTACTATGATATCATTTAATTGACTAAAATAAACTGATAAAAAGCAAAAAACCAGTAAATTCAATACAGCTTTGTTTTTCGTTTTTGATGCTTTACTGGGTTCTTGGCATCACAACGGCTGCACTAGGAAATACACTTTACAAAATTTTCGGAAAAATAAATAACCAGTAAAAAAGCAAATGTTGACAGAAATGGTCGAGGAATGTATGTTTTTTTGAGAAAAACACCAATATTTCCCAATTGGCTTTAAGCGGATGGCCTAATTAGGAAAAACTGGACAAAATTCAAGTTTATCCTTTTTCCATTTTCGTACGTCGAAATCTCAAAGGCTAAGATTTTACTTTTTTATCTTTTCTTTTTCTTGACTATTTTTCAAAAAAGAGCACCATGAATACCATGTCAAAATCTATACTTTTTAGAAGAACATTTATTTATTCCTTGCTGGTATTGTTATTATTTTTTTGTTGGACAAAAAAATAATTTTTAAGAGTGACTATATGAATGCGTTTCACTGTGTAAAAAGATTTCGGATTATAACAAATTTATTTAACGAACACCTTCTAGTTATTACTTTATCTCTATGTGAAAAAAATAAAAATACACCTAAACGGAAACAAAGAATTAATATAACAACAAAAAAACTACACTTCCAGTTCAATTACTAATTACCGTTTCCGGAAGCCCAATAAATTTCCTTTCATTAATATTTTAAAAAATGTAAAATGCAACTTATTATATAATTTATATAACTATATCATAAAAATATTTATAAAATGATCACTTGAAACCACCAATTTTCTTTTTTTTTTTCTTTTTATTTTTTGAAGATTGCGATTGCGATTGCGATAATGTAGGTGTTGATGTTTGCATCAATGAAAAAGCAGGTGCGATAGTATCAGGTAAAACAGATGCTTGGGATGCAGTGAATGCTTGAGTGCCGATAGATCTTTGTTGAGAAGACCTCTTATGCATTTGTGATTTTGAAACTCTTCCAGAGATAGGTCCTGATCGTATTTCTTGATTTCTATTTTTTTGAGAAAGTTTGATGGTAGGAATTTGAGATTGGGTATTTCTAGCAAATTGTGGTTGACTTACTGAGATTGAACTTGAAATTTCATCCAGTTTACTTGCTTCTTCCGCAATTTCGTTGTCATCCAGATCCCAAAGTTCAATAATATCTTGACACTGAGGCGACAATTCATTTTTAATCTCATTATTATGTGTTTCGTAAATACCATCTTTACAAAAACTAATAGCACTCCATACAATAATCTTAACAACCTCTCTTGTTAAGTTCTCAGATTTTGAACTTATGATTTCCCAACATTGTAAAAGTTTGTTATAAAATAAATCAATTCCGGAAATGTTTTCATGTAAAATGAACCCCAATGAATTACTTAATTTTGAAAAATTTAGTGAACTCTCTTCAAAATGCTCAATAAGTTGTTCTAAAAATGAATCAAATTCAGGTAAATTTTCAATTAAAATTGTTAAATCAATCAAATCTTTTAAAGATCTCCTTTTTATAGGTTTGGAAGTATATTCTCCGTTGTAATATTCCAGTTCTTGATTCAATAGCCCAGACAATTTATAACCAAAATCTTGCAGTATTTCGTGAATGTCTCCAACTTCATTTGATGAAATTGAACTCATATTTACCAAAATGTTCTGAATAATATTACATATATTCTCTAACTCTGTAAGTTTATATTTTATCTCTAAATCATCTTCTTTAAAATCTGTACTAAATTGGACATGTTTTTCAATCTTTTTGACAAAATTTGCATTTGTGACTAACAATTTCTTAATCAGTGTACTGTTATTCTGTTTTATAAACATATTTATCCATAGAGTTTCATTGGTATCATCATCGTTATTTTCGTAGGCGTTTGTAGTATGGTAATAAGGTTCATCCAATGATTCATCTGGAATTGCAATATTTTGGATACCCTCATTTATATCTGACAGTGAAAGAATTAAGGATTTACTACCTGTAGTAATCTGCAAGTCAAACATGTCAATGGTAAATGTATGTAATAAAACATTATTGCTTTGAACTGAATATAAATAAACAAATAATGTCAAAACCTTCTCTTTTAGTATATTTTGAACAGAAAACTTCAATGTATTATCATTTGGATCTAAGTCGTGTTTCCAAGATAATACTCTATCAAAACTATTTGTATTCTTATTCGTTCGTACAACAACAATTTCTTTTGTTGTCAGAAGAATTCCAATATCTTCATTGATTCTTTTATAGTCTCTTAACCTTGACCAAGTTTTAGCTTCTATCACTTGAACTTGCCAATCCTTTTGGAAGTCTACTTCAAATAATTTTGAACGATCCATTACTATTAACTTAGTAAATTTTGAAGACCATTGAATACGTTTCCAATTAGACAATTCTTCAGGGTCATAAATGGAACCTCTAGATTCATCTGAAATTTTAATACTATCATCATTCGATATCGAGGGGGACATTGAACAAATTGCCCAATTTCCTTTAATATCAATTACTGCTAACTCGTTCATATCCCATGGATTAAATGCAAAATCAGCAAACGGAAAATCACTTAAATAAGAATATGGCAATGGCTTATATCTTTTGTATTTTATCCTATTTGTGCTATAATGAATATTTTCAATTTTTATTATATGTAATGAGTTTTCTGTGAGAACCCCAATGACATCAGTCATTCTTCTGAAAATAGTAGATAGCTGAGGAATTATTATTTTTTTAATCGGGGAATGCATCTCAATCTTCTCAATGCTTTTGTAATCTTTTATATCCCAACTATTTCCAATTATGTTTTTTGAACCAACATTTTTCGAAAACTCTTTATTTGTTCTTTCTAGTGCACCTACATTTAAAATTGAACTAGAATTTCCTGATGAATATACAATTATTTGTTGCGCATCCTTACCTGAACGAAGATCCGATACAGTTTGAATAAGACCAATAACAACCAAATCTCTAACATTTGGATCAACATTTATCATATTATAATTATCCTTAAAATTACTATTGTTATTCTTATTAACATTATTTTTCTTTTGAGTCTTCTTATTTTTTTTTGACCCAAAGTTTTGTAGTGGAACATCTGATAAGGTTGATATTATTGAATTGGGTATAAAATCGTTGCTTTTAATAAGTGATTGTTCTCTTGTGTCAAAAGTTTTATCATGGTAAGTATTTACTTTCTTAAAAGTTCTAAAATCATCTGAAATTTGAGGATTAAGATCACTCCATTCCATTTTTGTAACCAAAATATTTTTCCAATGCTGAAATTCTTCTTCATTTTCAAATTCATCTCCATTATCATCACTATCATAGTCACCGTGATCCAACACCTCTGAATCGATTTGTTTTCTCAAATTTAAATCATAATCCAAATCTATAACAGTCTCTGACGATACTATATTCAAACCTTTTGATCCAAAGATAGGATTGTCTTGAACACTTTTTACCCACTTGTTCCTACTATCATCTCCAGCATATATAGATAAACCTTGAACACCAAGACCTAGTTGATTTCCAATAGGTCGGTTTATAGGTAGCATTTCATATGAATAATTTTAGTATGGTTTGAGCAGTTGAGTTGGCTATAAACAATTAAAAAACTCAGTATTACTAAATAACTAAATGCAATACATATGTGTATTATTTAACAATATGAAGTTATCCAATCTGACAAATCCTATCATCTTTGAATATATTATTTTACCTCATCTCATCTCTTCAAATCCAAATCAAAAAGTTTTAAAATTCATTGTCACAAAGAGAAAACATCGCATCACGACACACGGTAAAGAATTGATAACGCTATGTATAAATTAAAGATTTAAGAATAAATAATAGGTATTATTATTTTTTGGTATACTTTCAGTGGAGAGGATTAGGATATAGTATACTTATAATCAAGAAGTCAAGATTCAAGTAAGAGATAGTTGCTGAGATTTTTCCAATTTGGTTTTGTTGATTTGGGATAAAACAGAAATAGAAGTTTTTGAACCAAAATAGTGAGCATGCATATATAAGACCAGATCAATATAATTGACATTGCAAGTATTATTATACTTTTTAATTAAGAAATGTTTTCAATGAATTATACTATACACTTAAAAAGAGCTACTTTAAATTTTAAATTTGGTTCCAAAAGAAGTATATCGAATTTAAATATATTATTTTTTGGTAGTGATGAGTTTAGTATCCATGCATTGAATAGCTTAAAAAACATTCAAAACAATAAGCCTTCTCTAATCAATAATATACAAGTTATCACAAGAAAGCCTAAATGGTGTGGAAGAGACAAGTCTATTTTAAGACACACTCCAATTGTAGACCGTTGTAGAACTTTAGGATTAAAAGAACCATTATTATGTGATACCAAAGATGATATGCTAGCTATTGGAAGTTTCTATAAACCCGACATGGTGATATCTGTTTCATTCGGGAAACTAATTCCATCAAAATTATTATTAGATACAAAATATACTATGAATATACATCCATCACTACTTCCTAAATATAAAGGAGCTTCGCCTATCCAATTCACTTTACTAAATAGGGATATAGAAACAGGTATTACCATTCAAACACTACATCCGAATAAATTCGATCATGGTGAAATTATTGCACAGACTCCACCTCTTCAAACAAAAGAATTATTGCAGAAAGGACAAATATCATCGTTTTCCGAGTCAACTCCAAAATATACAGCAATATTAATGGACCAATTAGGTTTAGAAGGTGGTAAGTTATTAGAAAAAGTTATATCTGAAGGAATATATGAAGATGAATCTAAATACATCAGGTCCAATAATTCTTTAATACCAAGCTATGCGTCAAAAATAAATTCTACTATGAAACAAATTACATGGGATGAAAGTGATGCATACGAACTAGTCAATAGAATGAACACATTAGGACCATTATACACTTTTACAAAAGTCATAACAAAGAAAAAAGAAATTGTAAATAAAAGAATAATACTTTATGACTTTAAAGTAATTGATGATGCTCCGCAAATTTTGAAAAAGCCTAGTGAATTCTATTACGACGAAAACATTAAATCTATTGTGGTTAAATGTTTTAATAAAAGCATAAGTGTAAATAAATTACAATTCGAAGGATTTTCCATCGAGACAGCCTCTGAATTCATTAAAAAATACCCTAAGAGATGCGGCAACAAGACTGCACCTCAAATATTTTGTAAATAGATTTAACATAATAGTTATTACCTCCAGACTAATAATCATATTCATTTATAATTTGCATTCTTTCTTATAGTAAAAAAATAATACCAAAAACAATGCTGGGGAGAAAGTCTAAGTCATAGAATTCATTGAAATTTACAAGCTAGGCTTCAATCTACTAAATTGAGCATCTATTATAACCTCGACAAACTAAACTTCATTAGGTTACTTGTAATTCTTTACAGCAAACCTTTAGTTTCGTGACACCGAAAACGTCAACATTTCGCTGGAGCATCGCGAGGCACGAAATGTAAACAAAAGATTTATCGAAAATGTTTCGAGGTGAAGTAAGAAAGACTATTATAGTGAAAAGTTAATTTATTGCGTAATTTGGTTGAATAAGATGATTATAATGTGTCAATAGTCCATATTTCTAATTTAAAGTAAATATTATTTTAAAAACAAATATTATTTCGAATTGTAGCAAGAGCATTGCAAATAAAAAAAGTACAAGAACAACTATTTTTCATCAAGTTTTCATTTTAACTGGGTATACATAACTCTGCTTTCCATATTAGACATTATTATACTAGAATTATTTCTAATCATACCTTGAACTATGATGGATGGAGAATTGTTGAATCTTTCTCCTGGTAAGAATTTTATTGCAATGGTTATTTCTGATTCTGATAGTGAAGAAATTTTCAGCCAAGATAATGAAAAAATAGTAGGAGATATTAACAACGAAAAATCCATTGTAATGACTGTGAATGCAAACACTATTCCAATTTTAAAAGAAACTATTGATAATAAAAGGAAACGTGATCACAAGGATAAGAATAAAGAAAAAAAAAGATGGTCTTTTATCTCGAATAATTCTATCTCTTCATCAAAGAAGAGAAAATCAACTCTTTCAACAAATAGTAATTCGGATAGTAATTACACAAAAAACAGAGTTACAAATGTTGAAAGTTTATCTCCACAAAAATCAAATTATTCAAATAAAAGAATATCTTTGTCTACTTTAAACAGCAGTTATTTAGATAACGGTACTCACAAGTCCTCTTTAAAAAGATCATCTACAAGTTCATCATTAAAACAGTTTTTGAATAAAATAAATTTTAATGATGAAAAAATCGAAAGCAAATTAAAACATTCTCCAAGTTTTAATATGAAGCAAACAGCTTTAGTTTCTACCCCTAAGTTAGCAAACAAAGATACTCAAAGAGCACCTTTATCACCAGTAGAGAACAATACTATTCATGTCAGTAGAAATGACAACTCATTAAATAAGTTTAGAAATCCAAATGAGTTAAAATCTTTGAATTTAAAACAACAAACAGACGATAGTAATAGAACTCAAAATTTATCTTCCAAAAAAAATTGGAAGTTTTGGAAACGAGAACCTTCAATTACAAGATCGGTATCTACACAAACCATTGCATTAAGTAAACAAGCTACAAATGTTTCAACCATCAGTCATTCATTAAAGAAAAAGTCATCTCTAACTAGTTTGTTTAGCTCAAAAAGTGCCAGCCATAATATTTTGAAGCAAGAAGGTAATCAATCAAGTGAATTCAGTTTAAGGAAAATGCCTTCAAGTTCAAGTTTATCAATTAGACATCTAAAGCATAAATCATCACATTCATCTATTCAGAATTTGAAAGTTAGAAGAAAATCTAATAATCTTAATAAAGTTACTAGAGACACCTTAATGGGCGGTAATAACCAAATATCGTTACCTACACCTGACACAATTTCTCGTACAAAAATTGATTCCAAGCTAAAAAATTCAAATTCATTAATATCTTTGAAATCTCACATATCTAGCATCCCAATTTCCAAAACTGATTATAAATCAATGCTACTTAATCGTGTATTAGAACATTGTGATTTCAAATATATTTTAGATAAGGATGAAATAAATGACTTAGGTGGTTCAGTATACACATTATCAAATGAGAAAACATCTATCACAAAAAATATCTGTAGATTCAAAGATTTTAGAACATCTGAATCGATATTATGCAAAAGACTATCTCTTGATTCCGATGATACAAGTTTTTATTCACCAGAAATATGTTTACATGAACTAATCTGTTTAAGACTTTGTCAAAATACTATGGGATTACCGCTTTTGTTACAATCTTATGTATTCAAGGAGGTTTCCGAAGAATCTGACAAATATTTTTTAATGTTATTTTTGAAAGATTCCGGAACACCACTATCAGACACTAAAATACATGATTGGGAACAGGTAGCGTCAATATTTTGGCAATGCACTACTATTTTATATGTAAATGAAATCAAATTATCATTCGAACATAGAAACTTAATTTTAGACAATATTTTAGTGGATAACATGGGCAATATAACCTTATGCGATTTCAAAGGTAGTAGATTAACATCAATGTATGACAATCAATCTTTATTTACAAGACTTGACCATCCCTTATTTTATCAAGGTGGTAAAAATAGACAATATGAAGTTTATGAATTAATGAGAAGCATGCTACCGCTACCAGTATCGTGGTCCACTTTTGAGCCAAGAACTAATTTATTATGGCTTCATTATATATTGGTAGAATTAATCAAGAAAGGTTATCAAAACAATCTAGTATCATCTCCAAAATTAGAAAAATTAATGGAAATATCAGAAATAATAAACCCTCATTCAACTGAAACACATGGCTATGTGATCAATTCATCTGGTGATTTATTGAAATTAAAAGAGATTTTTTAATATTTCATATACACAATAGAAAAATATTGATTATACAAATATTTTAGACATTTACATACCCTATATATGACATATACTATTATAAAATTTTAATTCCAAGATCCTGAAGAAAACACAATTCAAACATACGCAGTTATATGCAATTTAGAATCTTATGGAAATTCAACAAATTAATAAATACAGACGTTCACCTAATTTAGTCTCAAATAAAGATATAGTTTCATTGAAATTTTCTTTAAACATTCTTTCAACCTTTAGGAATCGGTTTTGAATTCTCGCCGAAAAATTGTAGAATGCAAAAAAAAGTGAACATGGAAACAAGGGTTTTTTTAAAAAAAGAAGTGCATCTATATTCAATAATTTATCTTTCAATCCTATTATTGAATCAATTGTACATGGCCATTCAACTTCATCGAATAAAGAACTGGTTTGTATTCAAAGTTAGTGTTTGAAGAATGTCTGAAAGAATAAATATAGAAGAGAAATTAATTATTACCGCACCTTTATATTTTACAGCTGATAAATCAGATTGTGGATACTGTGAAGGTAAAAAAAAAGATGTTGATTACAACTATTCTTTAGAATCATTAATAAACAATGAGTCCAAAAAAATTGTTGTTAATAACAGCAGCATTGGTTTTCAAGCAGAACAAATGAGTGTAAAACATTATGATATATTATGTAATATGGGTTATAGAAGATCAGGTAACTTTGTTTATAAAGGTGATATGTTGAGGAATTGTTGTAGAAAATATACTATCAGAACTAACATCAATAGTGTTAAAATTGACAAAGAATTGAAGAAATCTCTTAGACGTTTTACTAAATATATAAGCTCATCAGAACAAATTTATGAGAAAAAGCTCAAGTCAAGAAATAGCCACCAGGGATTTGATTTTATTAAAGAAGTTATTGATATGGAAAATAATTCTGAAAGATTCAGAACTGTTTTTGAACCTGCTGTTTATTCCAAGGAAAAATACGAATTATTTGCGAAGTTTCAAGAACATGTTCACAATGATACAACTCATAGTGAAAAAGGCTTTAAAAGATTTTTATGTAACTCACCTTTTCCCCCAGAAGTCATAATGGGAAATGAAGAGGAATGGGATATATTGAATAATTGGAGAAATCTTAAAGAAGGTGAATACATTAATAGATTGGGGCCTACACACGAGTGTTACTATTTGGATGAGAAGTTAATCGCTTTTGCAGTAACTGATTTCTTGATAACCGGGCTATCGTCTGTATATTTTATTTGGGACCCAGATTATGCAAAATTATCACTTGGTAAGTTGAGTGCATTGAGAGAATTAGCTATTACCTCAAAGATCAAGAATGGTTTTTACTACCTTGGTTATTATATTGGCGATTGTCCTAAAATGAATTATAAAGGTAAATATGGAGGTGAGTTACTTGATATTTGTTCAGCTAACTACGTTAGCTTAGACAAACTTAAAGATATTAGTGACAAAGGAAGATTGTTTACCATGACTTCTGAGGAAGAACAAACTAAAGGACCATTGTCTGAAATCAATCTAAACTGGGAATTATCTTTACTAAATTTACCATCAAACAAATCTGAAAAATTGTACAATATAGCTGAGAACATATATGGAGCAGCAGGAAATGCAGTCACAGAGGCAAATTTGGCTGCTAATAAGTTGAAAGACATTGGTCTTGATTACAGGCAAGAAGATATTAATGGTGATGCATTACACGCTGAAAGCGATTTTAAAGAGAAACATAAAGCTAACTCAGATAGTATTCGTCCAATTCCAAATGTCGTTCCTGGTCTAGTTCCATTGCCTGAAATACTCAAATTGTTTCTTGAAGGTGACATTGAAACTCTAAGAGATGATTTATTTATTTTTGATATTGAAATGGGCAGAACAAGACAATTCATGGGCGATGGGGAAGATCCAACAAAACTAAAAGCTGTCATTGATACTGTGCGCCTAATCGGAACAGAGAATGCCAAAGATGCAATCATAATCATGTAATGAAACCATGTAAATTTACGAATCAAAATTTTTGTTGTACTTTATCTCTATTTACTATGTAAGCTTTATCGTAATTCTTTTGTAATAAAATAGTAATACTTAATTACTAAATAATTTTATGTAGTTATTAAAATAATGATAGATGTTATAATTGTCATGTTAACAAACAAAGTTCCAATTCTAATGTATCCCAAACTGAGTTCGTCAAGTACTGTGATTTATTTATACTTAAATAATCCACTGCGGTGACAACCAGTTGTGCACGCAATGCGCTTTTCTTTTTCTTTCACGTATTTAAAATTTGTTCACAATTGAAAAATTAAAAGTCGATGAGCAAAATGGTTTCTAGTTAGCACAACAACAACAAGAACACGAAAGCTTATTGGAACGTTTATCATATTGTCAATCATATTAAGATAAGACTCTACTAGATTGGACACGGATTTCTTCATACTTATTAAGTTTTCAATTCAATATAGCTTAAAATATAAGCATTCTGGATTAGTTAACTATCGTACTTTTGCTATCGAGAAGAAATCGAGCTCAACTGATTAAAGAAGAACAGATCAACTATGTCTAATATTACTCAAATCGTAAGTTTGATTGAGAGTTTATATGCTCCACAAAAATCCCAGGATATTAACCAAATTCAACAATCTCTTCAAGAATTACAGAGATCTCCACATGGTTTACAATTTGCTAATGAGCTATTACACAATGACAGTTATTCTCCCAATGTTAAATATTTCGGTGCTTTGACTTTGACGGTTCAGTTAAATTCAAATGTTAATTCATTTGAAGAATTATGGGTTATCTTTAAATGTAATTTGATTTATTTAACTAAGTATTCAAAGCTTTATACAACAGACCCTCAGAATAAATCGATTTATTTAACTACAATCAAAAAGTTAATGTCAAATTTATCTTTAATTTTCACTAATATTAATGAAAATGAAACAGTTGCTGAATCAGAGAATGTAGTTACATCCTGGAACAACCCATTGAATACTTTCTTGATTTTGTTAACTAATTCAAACAATTCTAGGGTAGAAGACTGGAGTATTGAAGATGCTCAACTAAATACTATGATTTTTAATTCTATTAATGCAGGCATTAGTTATAACGAATTGATTAGTTTTATACAATCTTCAAATGAATTAAATAATTTATTATTAACATTCACTGAAATTATTGTCGAAGATTTAGTGAAATATCAGACTAGAAAAACAACATTAACAAATGTTTACAAAATTTTACATGATCATTTATATATTACAACAATGGGCTTAATTAATTGTAATTTAAATATGCCAACAAATTCCAACGATACTTTATATGCTTGTATTTCTGCATGGATAACTTGTGTATCAAGCTTTAGAAATTTATCTAGCCATGGTAATATGGATTTATCTGAAACTTTTCAAAATTTAATAAATGTTATGTGCTCATCATCTGAACAAACAGACAATTATCATAAAGCAGAACAAATTTTAACCATTCTTGATAACTGCTTCAGTAATGACCCAAATTTAATGAGCTACGAGCTAAGATCTCAAGTTGAAGCTATCTTTTTAGGTGTATCTAAAGCAGGCAATGCAGATACATCAAAAAATGCTTGGATGTTAGAATATATGAACTATTTAGTAACAAATGAAATGGTATCAGAATTAAAAGAATTGGCTATTTGTGTTACTGACTTTTTACAAATCAGTACCCTAGATGTTTGTAACAAATTATTCACTGTAATTGGTTCAAAATCAACAACCTCAGATAATTTAAATCAATATATCAATGTTTTATTACAACTGACTAATTTTCCTTTAACTCCAATATTACAAGAAGTTTTCTCTGTAAGAATGGTTGACTTTTGGTTAGATTTGGCTGATAGTTACTCAAACTTAGCTCCTGAAACTTTATCCGAACAAGGTCCTGCAGTCGCAACAGAAATTTTTTCACAAGTTGTCCTTATTTATTTACCAAAAGTGAGTCTGTTGAATAAGCAAAAAATTCTTGAAGAAGAAGGAGAAGATTCTTCGTTACACGAATTTGAAGACTTTAAAACTGCTACTTCTGACTTGATTGAATCACTATGGAATATTTTAGGAAATGATAAATTGACCAACGTTTTAATTGAAGGTATTTCAAAGACAGATACTGATTCTGCTAAGCAACAAAATGTTGACTTATTCCAAACTGAAATTATGTCATTCTTATTGAATACATTATTAATTGATATGAATTTAGCAGAAAGCCCATGGATTTGTGATATTATTGGTTCCAATAAAAGCTTTATTAATAATATTATATTTTTATTAAAATCTGGTTTTAATTTACCAGTTGATACATTAAGTCAAAGACATATCAAAATCGATTTTGTTCGTACTAGTTCTTTATTGATCGGTACTTTAGCTGGTTATTTTTTACAAGATTCTACTCAACTTAATCAATGTGTTGAGACCTTATTTGAAGGTTTAGCTAATTGTAGTTCATCAATTTCTGATATTAACACAAAACTGGAAAATATTATAGTGAAAGCATTGTATAAGATATTTGAAACATGTAGAACTGAATTAGTTTCACATTTGAATAATTCATTGAATGTTTTAAACTCCATTTTAAGACCAGCATCAAATATTTCAAATTATTCTAGAGAAAGATTAATGCACTCTGTTGGTTTTATTATCCAGTGTATGGTTTCTAATGGCCCACAAGAACAAGCTAATTACATTTCACAACTAGTTGATTTAATAAGAGATCTATTTGAAAATTCATTTAGCGTTCAAATGCTGAATAAGAATGATTATATTCATTGTTTAATTTCATGTATATCTGAATTAGGTTCGGCGTTAATATACCCAGATGAAATGGAAAATAGTGCTGTCTTACCAAGACTACAAGAATTTCAACAATATTGGTTAGAGGACCCAATGAGAATAAGAAACAGAATATTGGAATTATTAAATACTGTCTTGGCTAATCCGGACTACACCAAAGATTCTCGATTTATTGAGACAAGTTGTTTGATACTTGGTAAGACATTAAATTTGCCTGACTCTGAACCACATTTCTTAAGATATAATATGAATGAAATGATGGAATTTATGATCAAGCAATTACCAATAACTAACTTTACTAATTCATTACCATACTTTGTTTATTTACTTGAAAAAATTGTTTCCCATTTTAAAAGCAGTATGACCCCACGGGATATTGAATTTATTTTTGATAAGTTTTTCTTGACATATTATCAACAATACATTCAAAATGATCCAGATTTATTACAAACTTTGATCAACTTTTCAAATTTGGTTCTTGATTCAAAGCCAATTTTATTAATGAATTCAAGATACTGGAACGATTTTGTTGTTCCTGAATTTTTAAAATTTTTACCATCAAGAGAAAAGTTCACCATATCTGCAGTAACCAAATTTTGGACTAAAGTTATTAACAATAGAAAGTATACACAAGAAGAATTAGAGCTTTCAAAGCAATTAATATTACAGATAGGTCAAGAATTAACATATCAAACAATGTATGGTTTATTCAATACTCAACGTTCTGATTTAAGTTCTTATACTGATTTAGTACGTGCTCTGGTTGCCAAATATCCACTGCAAACAAAAGAATGGATGATAAATGCATTACCAAAAATAGTTGAAGGTAAAAACCAAATTCATGAAAAGTTCATAAACAAATTAGTGATTACTAGAGGTAGTCGTTCTGCCGGAAATGCTCTACTAGAATGGTGGTTACAATGTAATGCATTACCAAGTTTATAGATAAGATTTATATACAGCTGCATAATTTCTTGGTCAAGACTCCTTAATTTATAAGTATATATAAGAAAAAAGAGTTCTTGTTAGTTTTTAGTAAATAAATCCTTAAAAAAATTTATACTTAAATAATCTTCAATTATTTTTTATTATGAATTCATTTTCGATTAACTTTTTTTACCTCTTCATTATGGTGTTTTAAATTGTAAGATTCGTGACAACCTTGAAAAATGAAATTTATAAATAATAAAAAAAGCATGCTAGTGAAAACATAAAAATCGTAAACAATGTATATAAATTGGAAATATTTAAATCAGGTACAAACTATTTATATAGCTTTTAGCTATTGAATAAAGTAATAATATATTGAAATTATAATTAATATAAGCTCTTCAATAGGTGTTGTAAAAATCGGTTAAAATTACAATTTAAATCTAAACTTTTAAAAATGAAGGTCATCAAGTTTCCATGGCTTGCTCATCGAGAAGAACATAGAAAATATGAAGTATATTCAGCTGATATAAGTCCAGATGGGAAAAGATTAGCAACTGGTGGTTTAGATGGGAAGATTATCATTTGGTCAATAGAATCGATACTTGACACTATAAGATTTAAAGAAAAAAATCCGAATACCGACATCCTAGATGATTTGAAAAGGCCGCTAGCAAGTATGAACAGACACACTGGCTCTGTTACATGTTTAAAGTTTTCACCAGATGGACAATACCTTGCAAGTGGATCAGATGACAGGATTTTACTTATATGGGCACTGGAAGAAGAAGTAAGAATGGAACCTGTTTTCGGTTCTGAAAATGACAAAGAACATTGGAATGTTAGAAAAAGGTTAGTTGCTCATGATAATGACATACAGGATATGTGTTGGGCACCTGATTCAAGCATTTTGGTGACTGTTGGTTTAGATAGATCTATCATAGTTTGGAATGGTTCTACATTTGAAAAGATAAAAAGGTTTAATGTTCATCAATCTCACGTCAAAGGTGTAGTTTTTGATCCTGCTAATAAATATTTTGCAACAACATCAGATGACAGAAGTTTGAAAATTTTTAGATACCACAAGGCTGGTGACACTACTTTTACT
This sequence comes from Tetrapisispora pingtungensis (nom. inval.), assembly GCA_030573885.1. Classification (NCBI taxonomy): domain Eukaryota; kingdom Fungi; phylum Ascomycota; class Saccharomycetes; order Saccharomycetales; family Saccharomycetaceae; genus Tetrapisispora; species Tetrapisispora pingtungensis (nom. inval.). The sequence continues at coordinate 11,941 of JAJMDY010000087.1, read as the reverse complement.
ATTGAACAAGTTGTAAAAACTCCATTTTTAGAATCACCTCTTACAACGTATTTTAGAAGGCTTTCATGGTCACCAGATGGGCAACATATTGCTGCTCCTAACGCTACAAATGGTCCTGTTAGTTCTGTGGTGATTATAAATAGAGGTAATTGGGATTCTAATGTTTCATTAATTGGTCATGACGCTCCAACAGAAGTAGTCAAATTTAATCCTAGACTTTTTGAAAATAAGATCGAAATAGAAGGTAAAGATAGTACAAAATCGTCAATAAATTCGATAGATTCAATAGTAGCATCTGCTGGCCAAGATAAAACAATTGCATTATGGAGTACAAGTAAACAAAGACCTTTATTTATTGCATATGATATTGCGCATAAATCTATCACGGATCTAGCATGGTCACCAAATGGTAGAATATTAGTTGCTACTTCGCTTGATAGTTCCATAACTTTATTTGCCTTCGAAAAAGATGAACTAGGTAAAACTGTGAGTCTAGAAAGGAATATGGAAGAATTAAACAGATATGGTGTGGACAAAGATTCTTTAGATTTTCCAGAGAGTATAAAACAGTTAGAATTGGAAGAAGAAGCTCGAAAAATGAAAGCTAAGAAATTACCTAAAATAGATCAAACGTTCCTAGAATCTAGAGTTAACATGCATAAAGGTGATCAAGTATCAAAACAAGTCAACAATTCAAGTGTGCAACAAATCACTTCATTTTCTGTAAATAGTAGTGGCGAAAATAATGCCAAAAACATCGATGATGATAATAAAAATAGAAAACAAACCACTGATAATATACATAATATCAATGAGAAGATAAATGTTCTTATACCGAAAAAGAAAACTGGGGAAAAATTAAACAAAGCAGTTGTTAAAGATGGTAAGAAGAGGGTTGCTCCAACCTTAATATCATCTGGTTACTCACCAACGAAAAAAGTGGCTACTTTAATTTCTGTAACAAATAATCAAAAGGAGAACCATTTATCAAAAAACGATACGGAATCGAAAACATTTTCTAACGGTTTAAAAGATTTAAAAGGTAAAGTAAGTATATCATCTTTCCCTGTGCCAAGACTTGGCGTACATACTTTAATTATGGGTACAAGAGAGAGAGTTTTGAATAAAATGGATTCAGACGGCGAAGAAAGAGAAGGTACTGCAAGTTCAATAGTGATAAGTAATAATAATGATAATTACAGCCTTGATGAAGAAAATGAAGACAATAGTTTTATTCTCACTTTGAATTCGAAATTGACAGCTGAAAAAATATGGACTGATGAACCAAATACTCGTTACATTGAGAATGATGGAATCATTCCTGATACAGACGCAGTTTTATTACAATGTGGTAATTTTGAAAACTTCCATACATTAGAAATAAGGAACGGTGTCGAAAGGTCCCTTCAATTTGATACTGAAGCATTATATGATAATCCTACTAGAGTTGTTGGTTACAGTGATGGTAAGAGAACAATTGAAATGTTTATCCCTGAAGTAATAATTGCAGCAGTTGGTTCTTTAAATTGTAATATTTGGTGTTTGGCTACCAGTAATGGTTCATTATTTTTATTAAGTACTCATGGTCAATTAAAAATACCAAAAATAAGCTTAGGGCATAAAATAATCAAAATGATTATCAATGACAATAAATTAGTCACATTAACCGAAAGAGGATTATTTTTTTGTTGGGATTTAAAGACATTTAAATTAATTTTCAAAAATGTTTCAATTTTACCAATTTTAAACAATGAACCAGTTGAATCAAATAAAGTTAGAATAAACAAAAGGATTAAAAATTTCAAGTTAAGTAAAGATTCAAAATCGTTAAATTTAATTTTAACGAATCCCGATCTTGTATATTCTTGGAAAATTGATCTTGGATGTTGGACAAAAGTGGTTGAAGCATGAAATTGTATTATTAGAATATAAAGTTAAAAATAATATTTTTAATATTATGAATTAGAAAAAGTAAAAGTTGGTAATTTGGGCATATAGTAGTATAAGATAATATAGTATGATATAATTAATTTACTCAATTTAATTTTTCTACTCCAATATTTTCTAAAAGTTCATCAATATTTTTCAATTGAGTTACATCTTTCAATAATAAAGTTAAATCTTTTATATTTTTCAATCTGATTTTATAGTCTTTTTCAATTTTATTATTTAAGTCAACCATACTACTAATTTTATTTTCATTAATGTTTGAATTTTTATTTTTTTGTTTAATAAGTAAAATTTTTTCGTTAATTTCATTAATTTCCACTATTTTATTTTCATTATATGTCAAAATTTCATTATTAACCAATTCTTTCTCTAAATTATTTAATGTATCTGTTATAATTGATTTTTTTTTATCTACTTCTACCAATTCCGTTCTTAATTCGGTTAATTTATTTAAATTATAATAATTTAGATCAATATCTGAAGACAGCTGTTTATCAAGACAACAATAAATTTGAATTTTACCAAAAGTTTTCAACACAATTCTATTCTGTTTAACCAAAGACTCTAAGCTTTTGATAATAATTTGCTTTTTGTTAATTTCTTTTGATAAATTATTAACAATGTCATTTACACTGAATGGCCTATATTGTTTATCTAAATACGATTGTACAATGTCATCATAATCTAATTAAAATAAAAATGCTTCTTTGTTTTTATAAAAAAACACTAAACATTTACATATTTGCATATTATTGTTAGTAAATAAAATTGTTAATTATATGTGTATGTATATAGATAACGTTATATAAAAATAAATATGCTCACTCTACTTTCTTGTTCCTTCTTTGACACCGATACCATATTCAAAGTGGCATAGTATCGTTGTTCTCAGAATAAAATACAACCGTTTTTGTAATAAATAATATATTTGTGCAGAAAGTGAAATACAAGAAATAAAAAGAATATCAGGAAACTTAGAAAAACACTCAATTTATATACAATTTATTTTACTAGATGTCTATTTTTGTTGGTAAATCCTCCCTTAAAATGTACCAAAACCACTAATACCCGATCAATTAGAAGTATGTATTAATTTAGCCGCCCAACCCAATATACCAAGCTCCTGATATCAGACAATCACCTCTTCCCTGTGCAATTAAACCAGATGCTAAAAATAGCCTCTTTCGTTCCCTCCGTCCACACATGAAACACAATAAGGACGAATGGAAGTCATTTGTATTTAATTTTGAATACAAAGATACCCAAAAATAGATCTGAATGTAATGATATAAGAAAAAAAGAAAGAAAACGTTTCTTTTTTGATTGTTGGTTCAACTGACACAAAACACAAAAGAAATAGCCGCCCAAGTTCCAGCCCATCGAAATCAAAACATTCCCAACACCAAAGATTACCCTGTCTTCCATGCGTGTTAAATAGTTTTTCTCACCACTTGCAAAGAACAAGGCATCAGATGAAAGCTGTTCACGCTGCAAACATGAAACTTCCAGGTTGTTGGCAGGGTGTTCTAGCACCGTGGCATCATGTGACAATTCGAGAAAATTTCTCAATTAAGTATAAAGATCGGCATTTCCCATAAAATTGAGGCTTATATTTTTGAATTCGTGCTTAATGCCTGAATATAAATAGATACAGACTGAATAGTTAACTAATACACTGCCTGTAACAGATAACTTCAACAAGAACACAAAAAAACGAAAAACACAACAATTATTGTTTTATGTTGTAACAGAGCTAGCCTGGTGCGCTAATATCTGCACGAGGAAATTTGGTGTTTTTCATATCGTGATTGAGAATTTTTCTTTTTTTTTTGCCTCGTTTAGAACCCTATATACAAAAAAAGAAACAAATCAACATTCACCTCATTGCAAGAGTAGTGCGTGAGAAATAATATTTAGCGAAATAAAAAAAATTTTGGAATTGAAACAAACAATTTTTTTCAACACAACGCCCAAAGAGCCAAGAGATAAATCATTAACCGCCCAAGTTTTCATTTATTTTATCGTTAAACTAAAATAACTGCCGAACTCTCTCCTATTATTCAATAATTGTTGATCTAGAACATCACACAATACATTATTAATAGCATACGTTTTAACAAAAAATCGACTACGAAGACAACGGGATCATAATTCAACATATGCTACTCTTAAACGATACAGTAACCCACACTTTTTTTCTATTGATTATATAGAATACGAAAATAGACCTAGTCTGTAAATTGAATAAATTGGGTGATTCTATTTTATTGACTTAGTAGCATTGTTAGTTGATAGGGTTCAATTCCAATTTAATTAAATCTATTATTAACAAAATATAACATATTCGCATGTGTTTTTTCCCAGAATTATTCGATACTCTTGAAAGTCCCTCTTGGAAGTGTTACAAATTCTATGTTTAGAACTTCAATAAGGCAATTTTATAATTGTTGAGGGCTTAATTAATTTCTCGAGTTCAACTCTACAAGTAAATATCCATCTGATCTTATACTGAATTAGGAAGATGATGAGAATTTCTTATACTCATCGATTGATGCAATTTTAGTGTTCTTGTAATTAATATATAAAGCAACTGAAATTCAGATATCAATTTATTGAGTTATCATGGATTCTAAAATTTATAATGTTCTGTTTCATTTGCAATCATAAGAAAGTATATAAAAATAAATAATAAATCTAAAAAAAACCAAAAACAAAAGCATCAATTATATATAATATAGTATTACAGAGCAAATAAAAAATAAAAAAATGTCAGCTTTTAGTGATTACTGTATAAATTGCGAAAGAAAATTAGATTCTGATCATATAATGAACTTGTATTGTTCAAATCAATGTATGATGAATGATTCAACTGGCACTGATAATTGTAATGAAATGATCCATGCAGATTATAAAATAAATTTAAATTTATTTAACGATTTGAATAATAATATTAAAATTATGGATAAAATTACTGAAAGTAATTATAAATTATGGGTTATAAATAATGTTTAACGTTTTGATGATATAGTATAAATGAGAATAACGACGGTTCTGTTTTTAATGTGAATTTTTTTTTTTTAAATTACAATTTTTTTGAAAAACTTTTTTTTTTATAGTATTAAATATTTAATACATTTTGATAGATATAGATACACCAATAAAATATTTTTTATAATTGATATTATTGAATTTAGTAATTGTATATAATTATTTAATTAAGTCTATGGTTTATCATACTCTCTGAAAATTTGTTACATACCACGGAAAACATTTTTACTGGCACTTCTTCTACCTTCAAATCTTGGTCTACTTCTACCATTATCTTTTTTGGACTCTTCATCTTCACTCATTTCATCATCTGATTCATATCTAACCTTCTTTTGTGGTTTAGCTTGTTTCTTTGGCACAAATGTTAATTCTGCTTCACCACGATGATTACGATGTAATGTAGAGTTGTTTTCTTTCCTTTCAGACTCTTCATTTCTCATCTCACGAACCTTCTTACCAAACGAAACTTCAGCTTTATTGTCATTTAAAGTGTTCTTAGTAACCTTCATCTCGCTCATGTATCTTTCAGATTCTTGTCTTTCCTTCTTCCTTCTTTGAGCAGCAGTGATTTCTTTTCTTGCTTGTTTCTTTTCCTTTTCTGTTAACTCTGGTTCCGCTTCTTCTTTTTCTTCTTCTTCAGATTCAGATTCACTGTCACTGAAAATACCACGCCTTGAACCATTTTCTCTTTCTTCCCTCATAGCAATTCTTTCTTCGTCAGATTCTTCAGCTGCTGTTAAGGCTCTAATACGTTTAGCAGCACCTTCGTCAGTTTCCTTAGCAGACTTGACTGGGTTCAATTGTTTATAATCATAATCATCTTCATCAACTTGAAACTCTTCATCTTCAAACATTTCCTTGAAACGATCATCTTTCATAACGTTGTCAACAACCTTATCACCACGTTTTTCGGATAATTTATCAACCAAATTCTTATTGACTTTAATCTTAGGTTTTTGAACAGCACCAGAAGTTCTAATTCTTGATTCTCTTTCTTTCTCAATTCTTTTTCTAATTTCTCTTTCTCTTTCATCTTTATAGGCATTTGGATTGGCAATTAATGTAACCTTATCGTATAATTCTGTGTTGATAAAAAAACCATGCATATATGCTCTTAAAACCTTTGTACCAACTAAATGTTGAATATTTAATTTCTTAACATCATCCCTAGTAATAAATCTGTAATTGGAGTAAACTGTATCGCTTGGTTTTTCTTCCAATTCTTCCGTTATGGAGTCTAAGAATGAACACCATTCTGGAGATGGACCTAAGTTAGGAATATAATATGTATGCATTGGGATACCTTCATTTGCAGTAAAAAACATACCAGTACCTGGAACATGTTCTATATCATTGATATCGACACTTGGTTCCATAGATGCATATGCCTTACCGTCGATTCTATCCCATATCTTAGCGATTCTCTTATCACATGCCAAAATTTTATTAGACGAACCTGATACATCATCTAACCAAATTAATTTTTTAATATCAAAACCATAACCATGATCTTTTACAATAGATGGTTCTGAACTACGTAAATCATAAAGATAACTATAACCATTTGATGTACCACATGCAAAATTTATACCATCATTTCTGAAACTAGTTGTGGTAACTTGGAAGTCAGAATTATCAATAGTATTTTCTAAATATAATTTTGAAACACGAGAACGAGCTCTTGGATCCCAAAATTCAACAACGGAATCTTCTAAACCTACGGCTATTAAACCGTTCACCTCATTTACAGAGACATGATTTACACCACCTCCACCTACGGCACTAGCTTTGTCTTGATTAATATCTAGTTTGAATGGGTTTAAAAATCTACCTTGTTCCAAGTTTAATCTATAAAGTTCATCACCACTAGCACCTACATACAAATCACAATTAACAGAATTATAAGCCAAAGTTCTACCAAATTTTGGAATTCTTGCGCTATAATATAGACCACCTTTATTTTGGAATTGGATGCTTCTATCATTTTGTAAATGAACTGACTTTGTCCAGTCATTTGAAAGTAATATAAAATCAACATTTTCAGCATCAGTATGCCTTTCAAATTTTAATGATAAATTATTGAAATCATAGACATGAATCTGTGGCTTATAAGTACCTGTGGCCATAGCATATTGACCATCTTTAGTTACTCTAATTTTATTTGAAGCTTCATTAAATTCAAAATCTTGAATTAATTCAACACGATTTTGATACTCCAAATCATTCTTTAAAGATCTCTTACGTTTTTTGGCAATCCAGTCTGGCAATGATCTTGAAACATTAGTACCAGAGACCTGATAAACAGAGATATCACTAGCAGAAGTTGATTTTAAAACCATTTATTTTTATACCTATTTGAATATTTCTATGAGGTTTCGTTCTATGCAACTTATCTGGTGAATATAATGAAAAGACTTTCGCAAGTTACTAATAGTTTTATATTCACTAATTCAGAATACTGTTTAAACTGTTGTGTTCCTATAACTATCAAAAGAAAATTTATTTAAATCCATTAGAATACATTAAATACTGCTCTTAACCTTTCACAGATTAAAATTTGATGAGATGAGATGAGATGAGATGAGCTAAAAAATTTTTGTTTAACTGAAAATTTTTTGACCCATTTCCATTACCCGGAATAATGTCTGAACCACCCTTGAAAAGTGAAAATGACCTTTAAATTTAACGATCAATGGAAGATGATTAATGGCATAAATATAAAACAATTCTGAGGACTTATGGACTCCAAATGGCTACAAAATAAACAAAAAAACAACTTATATTATTTATTACAATATATAATAAGTGCTATACATAAATATATTTGCCAAAATCAAATATTCTGATTTTCTGAAGTGCTTTTTCACATTAATTAGGTAAATAATTAAACTCACTCTACTTCAATATTAAAACTTAAAGATTTGAGAATGTCTGAGAATCGTAGAGCATTGTTGATTATTGATGTCCAAAATGATTTTCTACCACCGAACGGGTCTCTTGCAGTGAATGATGGTGAAAAGATTATACCTGGGATTGTGTCATTAATTGACAAAGAAAAATGGGATATTGTAATAATGACGCAGGATTGGCATAGTGATGACCATACCTCATTTGCTAAGAATCACAATGTTGAAGATTTTAAATCAATGAAATTCAAATCGCCAGTGAAAGGCGATGAAAGAGAACAGGATGTTGTTGTTTGGCCAGTTCATTGTGTGCAAAATACAGAAGGAAGTGAGATTACAAAAGAGTTAGATGATGTTTTAATCAAACGCCCCGATATTGTTGTATTAAGAAAAGGTTATTTAAAAGATAGAGAATATTATTCAGCATTCAATGATATATGGAACGATCACAAGACGGAGTTAAACGATTTATTACAAAACAATGATATTAAAGAAGTATTTATAGTTGGACTCGCTTTAGACTACTGCGTGAAAAATACAGCTATTTCTTCTGCATTACTAGGATATAAGACAACTGTTTTAAAGGATTATTGTAAAGCCATTGACAATTCAGCAACTGCAAATAAAAATTTAACTGAAGAATTTAAATTACATAATATATCATTCAAATGAATCAGTCCAAAAAACTAAAAATTCATTTATTATAAAATCCCATCATTTATTATTTCAATATCAAACTTATCTCTCATATGCAAAAAATATAAACAGATGCCCAACCTTATCGTAGTTTCCAAGCATTATTCATCAAGGCATCGGTTTTATGAAACTTCGGTATATTAATTTGATGCCCGAACCGTGATAGCCAAATTTGAAAGGACACCATGCTTAAAACAATCAAAATTGATGAGATGCTATTAAGCAGAGATAGAACATTTTATATACAGATATATAAAGAAATACGTTTATTTAACTTAAGAATTGATATGAATTCAAGTAATAGCGTTAATTTATTATATTAGCTTTTCAATTTACTTAAATAATAGCAGAGAAAAGATCTTCTCGTTAATATTATTTTTTCTAAATGCCATGGCTTGTAAATAGACAAACAATAAATCTCATAATATGTTATTTATTGTTTCAAATATGCATAAATATTGATGAAAATCAGATTTTTACAGTTGGTAGCAACATACTAAACAGAAATAATAGTAAATTATTAGACAACACAAACCTTTTAGGAAAGACTACGCAAATAAAACTAGATGTTGAAGAATACGAAGAAGAAGAAGAAAATACTTTAACAAGTGATACAATATATGATGATAGGCTATATGTTAATCTTCCATCAACATATAGATCCAAAACAATTAATTTAAAAGATTTTTGCATGGAAAATAGCACAAGCATTAACGATTTAAGAGATCAACTAGCATACGAGTTCCCATATAATAATAGTGTAGAACTACCGAAACACGTCTGGCAAACTTGGAAGTACCCAGTTGAGCATGAAGAGTTTCCAGATTATTATAAGCCTTTAGTAAACTATTGGAAAGACAAAACAGATCATTATACATTATTAACTGATGAACAAATAATTCCTTTATTAGAAAACATTTATAGCAACACACCAATGATATTAGAGGCTATTAATATCATGCCCATGACGATTCTAAAAATTGACTTTTTAAGATATCTACTTTTATACGCAAAAGGTGGTATATATTCTGATTTGGACACATTACCTTTAAAACCATTGGAATTTTGGACACCTCTTAATAAAACTAAATTAGATGAATTGTATTCAGTTTCAAATGCTACAAATACACCATTGGCATATAAGAAACTGAAAGACATTAATCCAAGCCGAAACAAAAATAGAGAACCTGGGTTAGTTATTGGAATTGAAGCAGATCCTGATAGACCAGACTGGCATGATTGGTATGCCAGAAGAATTCAATTCTGTCAATGGACTATTCAATCCAAACCGGGACACCCGATACTAAGAGAATTGATTGTTAATATTACATCTACAACCTTGAATAGTGTTGATGAAACTTATGAAAAATTTTCAAAATTTATTTTAGGTCCTCAAATAGATTATGATATCACCCTGAGAACGTCACATAATGGTTATGTTAAGAATTCGGTAAGCAGTTTTAAAAATAGAACTAATGTAGATGGCACTGATATAATGAATTGGACTGGTCCAGGCATTTTTACTGATATAGTTTTCGAATATTTTAACAATATGCTAGATCACAACGATGACGTATTATTAATGAATAAGAATATCAGACCAGGCGATACTGAACAGCCTAACTACAAATTTTATGATTTAATTTATCGAAGTTTGAATTATAGAAATATCGTTCCCTGGGAATATTTCTCTCTAATCACAGAGCCTGTTATATTTGATGATGTTATGGTACTTCCAATAACAAGTTTTTCTCCAGAGGTTAACCAGATGGGCTCTAAATCAAGAGAGGATCCAATGGCATTTGTTCTTCATTTATTCAAAGGAACTTGGAAAAAAAAAGCTGATAAGAACAAAGCCAGCAAGTAAAATTTATTTTTAAATTTAATGATTATTTATTTCGTAATGATGAAACAGCCGAAAATTACATTTGTGGAATGAAAAAAAGTTGTAATTTTTAGGTATTCAATATATTGATGGAAATGTGATATTCTTGAATTTAAAATACTTATTTTAGAATGTTTCTGAAAATAGAGCGTAATGCTCTAAATTTTACACAATATTTAATTACTAATTATCTTTTGGTTGAATATTTATGTGATTTTTTTTCTAAGTTTAACTGCAACTTCAGAACCAATAATTAATGAACGATAAGTGAATTATGGGCGCCTATAGATTTGTAGAATTGGTAACTAAGAAACTTTGAAAACAATTTTGCAGTCCGATTAAATCTTAAATTCCAATTAAGAAATTATCAAGAGATTATAAGTGAGAACTGTAAGCAAAAACCCAATTAGAACTTAAAATTCAAAATAGGCTCTTAAAATTAATAAATATATTATAATTCAAGAGAAGGGAATGTTATTTTGAAAACCAATGATAAAAAAAGATCCGATCTATTTGTGCTTCTTATCCCAATATTCCTTAATATGCTAGCATTTCCTATCATCGGTTCACTAGTATATTTGAACTTACTCAAGTTGTTTGGATTCTAAAAACTGTCATTGTGTACAAGTCATGATGCAATATAAGAACATTTTGATATGAATTACGATGACACATTTTAGAATCAATAAAATTTAGGAAATGTCAGATATCTTATGGGCAGATGTAAAAAACAAAATTATTATATTAAGTAATATTGAGATTGGAAGCGCTGGATCATTATATATTATCAATTTATAAATTGAAAATAGTTTTTTTTTTCAATTTATGTATCCTTATTTATTCCTAACAGCAATCTATTTATCAGTAAGATATTTCAAGTATTTATGCTTCAATATACCCTAACATTATTAATTATATAATTCTATACTTGTCTTAATTAATGCTTGTCTTACAATACTCGCTTTACTACTTTAGAAATGTTATCTAATTATTTTAAGTTGGGGACGATTGTGAAGGAAAATTCGGCTCAATTAATACTAGTGTTTAAATTATTTATTCTATTTATATCTTTTGAAAAAAGGTATTTCGCATTTAAATTGAGAATTTTTGCATAGATGAGGCTTTTGTTGAAAAGCTCTTAGAATGCTTTTTAAGTAAATTTGCAATACAGTCACGGTTAATCAAATTTTTGTTTTAATAAAATAATAAATTCTTTAATGTAAAGCTTCCAAACAACTTTAATTTAGATGTAAACGTATTTCAATTCAGAAATCAACATGTTTCGTTAATGGGCGTGGCTAGTTGATTAAGTTCTTAAATCTTGGCACATTAAAGTGTAATAGTTTGGGGTTGCTATTATTTGCTTTTCGTGGGCAAGGTCTAATATAAGTGCTTGGTATAACTTATATTAATGTCAAGGTTATAAGTACTTGGGATAACTTATATCTAGGGTGAT
>JAJMDY010000086.1:0-37969 GCA_030573885.1 Tetrapisispora pingtungensis (nom. inval.) | reverse complement strand
TATAGTTTTAGTTTTGGGTATTTCTAACTGAGGTTCTTTTGTACGGGGTTTTACTGAAGTGTCATTAGGGTGTCGTGGTCATATTAAAACATTGTCAATTTAAATAATGTTTTAGATTTAACTCAATTATTTCCTAATTAAGAGTTCTAAATTCTTAAATAATTTTCACAACTCGTTAGGGTTTCTTGTATTAATATCGTTAACTTAAGTGACATTGTTTCTAGTTTATTACATTTATGTTTCATTCTGCAGTTAGTTTTATTTGCTGTTTCAGGATTATGCTTAATGTAAGTATTTCGTATCTAACATTAGTGTCAATGTTTATAAGTTCCTGGAATAACTGTTGGAAAGTTCTAGAAGTAAGAAGTCATTATTCCATTAAGATAGAAATCCAATTAATTGTTTCTGAATTTGGAAAACTACTTTAAGAACGTTTTAGAAGCTTTTTGACAAAGGCTTTGTTCATACAAGAATGATAGTTTTCAATATGACAGACGTATTTCAAAAAGGTATAAATAGCAAGCATTTTTATCAATCAATCAGAACAATTATGTTCTAGATTTTGTACATTAATATATTTTATATAATCTTACATAAAGAGGACAAGGAATTATACTGTAATACTATAACCTCTAATATGAATTATAAATTAAATATTAAATCAAACACTACTGCTATTGAAGCAGAACCTACTTCTACCGTTGTCTCCGATTTTCAATAATAACTTATAAAGCTATCAATGTTTTATTAAAAGCTTAGTTGTTTTTTACATATTAGAATAATATTATATAATTAATATTTAATTCAAGTTAATTCTAATCTTGGTCATAAGAAATACTGTCACTATTTGTAGTTCTAGTTTTTAGTATTTGTATCTGAAGTTCTAGTTATACGGGGTTATACTGATGTTTTTGTACATTGCCATAGTCATGTTAAAACATTGTCAATTCAATTGATGTTTCAGATTTAATTCAATCATTTTCTAATAAAAAATTCTGAATTATTCAATAATTTTACAACTCGTTAGGGTTTTTTTGAATTAATATCTTTTAACTTCAATGGATGACAGTTCTATATTGTTAAAATTTGTTGCCGTAAGATAAAACGTTACAACAAGCCGGAACACGTTTAAACACGTTCAAGAGTTAACAAAGATTGAAATATCAAAGTATAAATACTAAGCATATTTTAAGATTAATTGAGACGACTTTTGTAAATAAATATATTGTTTACAAATATAAGTTATAATAAAAACAAGCTTAAATTAAAAACAAGCTTAAATTAAAAATAATCAGAGATAAAAAGATCCGAACTTCATTGCTTCCACAGCAGATATATTCGAGTAATTTTATAACTCCTTATAAGATTCAGGTTATTGACACGAACATTAATAACAACTAGAAACTATTACAACATGTGTAGAATAGTTCTAAAACCATAACAATCAGTGACACGTTCACATCTAAAGTAGAACACGTTCAAGAATAAACGTGGCAAGACGACAAATTAAGAACCATAAAATATTGGAATATTGAATTACAAATACTGAGAATATTTCAAGATTAATGGGATGACTTTTTGTAATTAAATATCTTAGCTACTTGTATAACAGTTTGAAAAAACCAGTCTTTCAATAAGACACTGACTCACGTATAAGTTATTCCAAGCGCTTAGCTTAGCTTTGTCAAAATATAAGTCAAAGCAAGTCAATATACTAATCTTGATATTTAAATCAACAATTTAGTAGACCTAGATATTACCATATGTGCAATGGTTTGAGGTCTATATTATAAGCTTTCTAAGATATGGGGTTAATATATGAGTGCTTATGATAATCTATACTAAGTCAAGGCTCTAAATACTTAGAATAACTTATGCTGTGATCAATGTTTATTAAAAGTTTACTTTTCTTTATACATATTAAGTAATAATATATGATACCAAATTAATTAATATCGATCGAAGTAACTTCCGATCTTGCGTTCATAAAATGCTGTCGCTAATTATGGCTCTTGTTTTTGATATTTCTGACTGTGTGGCTCGGCTTGTAAATGATTATCATGACGTGCCAGTAACATGTCCGAGTAGCGTTTGAATGTTGCGAATTCAATTGATGTACATTCTATATTATTATGTTTTTGTTGAGAAATATCAGTAAGTTCAATAGTTTAGAGTACTAATTATCAAATAATCGAATGTATAATTATTCAATATAAGATCAAGAAGTGATAAACTAATGAAAAATAAATTAGTAAAATTACAAATTTAACAATTTTTGAGAAATTATGTTATGAAAATATTAGGAAGGTCTGAATTGTTACGAAAATATTTACTAAGAAAATCCCAAATACTTAAATTTACTTTTAAAATAATATATAATATACAAAGTAGTAATAAATTATATACAGTTAATATTTTAATACATGAATATATTAAAAAGAATTATATTAGCGACACTAGCGCTATCTCTTAAACAATATTGTTATTTTAAGACAAGAGAAAGCCAGTTTAGAAGTTTATAATGGAAGTGACAGAATTTTTTAAATTTTGAATTAATATTTGTATTCATCTTAGTTTTTCAATATTTATTAGGGATTATGTAAGGTTTAATAGTTTTGTAAAACCTTGGATTCCCTTATTACCTATACATAAATCTATTTTTAAAAAGATTATTTTATATTTTCATGTTTTGTAATTACTGTATTTTTTTTTTTTTAAACTTCTTCGAATGTCTAACATCTTGGATCTTTTAATTAATTATTTTATAGATATTCACAACCAATTCACCTTATTTTCTGAAAGTTGGAAAATCTAAATTGTCAAGGGAACACCTACTGATAATTCCACAGTAACATATTTTACATTAAGGTACATATAAATATATAACAGCAAGAAATTATATACATATAATAACATGTATACATATGTTAAAATAAATTATACTAAGACAACTATTTCAGTCTTTACGAATGTTATTATCAACAGGAATGAAATTAGTAACTTAATATTTTTTTAATTTTAATACTAGCTACATTGATGAGACTTTAATATAGTAAGTTAATTTAAATACAAAATATAATATTAAAATTTAGATTTTTGCAAATATAATATATATTTTGGTTACTAAATTTTTTTAAAGTGTATCTTAAATTTTTTTTTTTTTTTTTTTTTTTTGAAGAAAACTTTTAAATACCAATAGTTTTGTAGTCAAAAAGATCCATTTATTTGTATTCATCACTAATTTTTTGATATAATAAAGCTAAACCTTCGATACGTTATTAATCGAGAATGATCTATGTATATTAAAATATAAGAAAATTCATTTAAGTACTTCTCGTTAATATATGTGGTATATACTAATTTAGATTTCTTCTTCCTTAGCCTATTTAATTTTTTTTGTTACTTTTTAAAAATAATTATAGTTTTAATATTATAAGTTTCAAATTAATTTTGTAAACAAGTGAAATTTTTGAGTAAAGTGTCCTCAAAAGATTTAATTGGTTTTAATTTGACGCCGGATATTTTAAACCCACATACGAAACTCTACACACAGAGAAAATTAAACTCAAGTAAAAATTTTCAATTGTGATTATGTTATTAAAAAAGATTGGATTATAATTCAACTTAGAAAAATAAGCAATTCTAAAATAAATATATGTATAAAAGTCACCGTTCAGACAAATTACAACACAATCCATGTATCTGTCATTTTAAGACTGTAAATTTAAATATTCAATACATTTTCTTAATACGCAAAAACCCGAAAATTATACTAAAAAATTTAACAATTTAAATATAATTACCTATAAATCCATTGTTAGAAACAGCAATAATACCATTTGAATTATTTAGTGATGCACAAAAGTCGTTCACCATGTAATCATCAGAACATAAAAAAGTTGGAATATTATCTTTAAAAGTCTCTCCATCGTTAAATAAATCAAAACTAATGCTAGTATCATTTCCTGAAGAGACATATAACTTATTTTTATTGGTATATAATTTATTGATCGAATTTCCTTCATTAATGATCCATTCCTCTATTGGACCCTTCACATTTCTTAAATCCCATCTTGCGATTGTACCATTGTCATAACCACAAAATACGCCATTACAATTTAATTGATTTCCAGTAATTGCAGTACATGAACTCATATATTTACTAGGTAGTTGTAATATCTGCTCATTTTCAAATATATCATAAACGGTAACGACTCCTGAATCATGGGCAGCAGCTACTTTTTTACCATACGTTCCATATTCAAGGTTATTACCGTTTATAATATTTTCATCATCATTGGAATTATTGGGAGAAACAATTAAATGAATATCGTTAATTCCATCCTTCATATTTTCTTTTCGAGAAAAAGATTTTATTGTTTTACCGGAACCACATTCCCAAAGTCTGATATTACCATCTTTAGATGCTGACAATATGTTACGCCCTCGATCAATCATTGAGGTAGCTGTGATACCTTTTGTATGTCCTTTAAAAGTTCTCAAATTTGATCCATCCTTTACTGACCATAATTTCAAATTTAAGTCAGCTGAACCAGATAATATAACTTCACCAGAAGGTAAAAATGAAGTAGTTGTTATATCTGCGACATGCGCAAATTCCAATTTTTTAATGTGATCAAAATATTCATCCAAAATATGTATTGTACCTTTCGAATCACCTAAACAATATTTTTTATCAGGGGCATTAATCGAATCTATACTGGTCCAATCAAAATGCATCAAACTATTCTTATTATTTTTTAAACCTTCAAATAAAGTGTGAAATTTATAGCTGTGTTCATGTCCTAAATCAGCCTCATATAAATTTTCTTTTAATTTTTTAAATGCGTATTCTTCATTATTTGTTACCTTATCATCTTTATCAACTAGAGAAACTAAATTTTGTTTATTTTTTTCTAAACTTACTTTATATTCTTGAATATGGTCTAAAGTGATATCCACATTAATATAAAACGAGTCTTTTTCTAATTTATCAGTCTCTATATCCGTAATACAATCAACAAAATCAGGTTGAATGTGTGCCATAGATATTTTCACCATTTTAAATAGTTATTTGTTTATAATATTAGGAAAAAAAAATATG
The DNA here is from genome assembly GCA_030573885.1 of Tetrapisispora pingtungensis (nom. inval.). Classification (NCBI taxonomy): domain Eukaryota; kingdom Fungi; phylum Ascomycota; class Saccharomycetes; order Saccharomycetales; family Saccharomycetaceae; genus Tetrapisispora; species Tetrapisispora pingtungensis (nom. inval.). The sequence continues at coordinate 32,865 of JAJMDY010000086.1, read as the reverse complement.
CAAATTATAATTTTGATTTAATAAGTTGTATGAATTAAATTATCTATTGAGATAATAAGTGCTAATTACTGAAATTTATTAATTATCGTATGGATTTCTTTATCATTCAAGTGAGCTTCAGTACAATACAATTCAATTATTAAAATTTAATTGATCAGCTAAATTAAATAATAATTCACAGTATTTATAAATAAGAACCATTTAATTTACTAACCTTAATTTATTTAACTTAAAGAGGCAAATAGTAATGGCTATCTATAACACAGTAATATTTTTTTCACATCATCAGTTAATTTGTAATGCACTTAATGAGATTCTATTGAAAAATTGAAAAAATAAAAAAATGTAATAAAGGTTAGATACGCGTATAGTTATTATAAACATTTTATTTTATATAATTAAAAATTGAAATTACGCGTAATTTTTCTATTTTATTATCTGAAAAATTACTTTATAAACAAATTAAAAGTTTTATTTAATTTAAAAGAAGTATTTAATATAATTGTATATATCTTAAAAAGAGTAATCAACGATTATCAATATATAGACTAAAATAAAAAAACCAAATTTAAAGATTTGAGAAATGTCTGATATTAGTTTAACAGAAGGTGATTTCCGTAAAATTTTCACTAACCAAGAAAGACACGATGCTCCAAATAATGGTGTTTATCAAGTTTATAATACAAGAAAATCAGATAATGGTAATGCTAATAGAAAAAATTTAATCATGATTTCTGATGGTGTTTATCATATGAAAGCTTTATTAAGAAATGAAGCTGCTAACAAATTTCAAACGAAGGAGTTACAAAAGGGTGATATCATCCGTGTTTTAGTTACTGAACCTGTTATTGTTAAAGAAAGAAAGAAGTTTGTCTTATTAATTGATGATTATGAATTTCTAAAGGCTGAAATGGAATTAGTTAATCAATCTAGTGAATTTTTAGATTCTTATTTTTCCCATCATCAAAATGAACTTGTTGGTGGCGAAGTTGACCAAACTAACGATGCAACTACAAATCAATCTAATGAACCGGCCACAAGTTCTTTTAACAAAATCCAAAATGAAAGCAGCTCTCAAAAATCAAGAGCTATTTTTGCCATAGAACAGTTATCTCCATATCAAAATATCTGGACTATCAAAGCTCGTGTTTCTTACAAAGGTGAGATTAAAACTTGGCACAACCAAAAAGGTGAAGGTAAATTGTTTAACGTCAACTTTTTAGATACTTCTGGTGAAATTAGGGCCACGGCCTTTAATGATATGGCTACAAAGTTTAATGAAATTTTACAAGAAGGTAAAGTATATTATGTTTCAAAAGCTAGATTACAACCTGCTAAACCACAATTTTCCAACTTAAGTCACCCATATGAATTGAGTATGGATAGAGAAACTATTATTGAGGAATGTAAAGACGAAAGTAATGTACCAAAAACCCATTTCAACTTTGTTAAATTAAATGCTGTTGAAAACCAAGAAGCCAACTCTACTATCGATGTTTTGGGAGTTATTCAAACCGTTAACCCACATTTCGAATTACTTTCAAAAGCTGGTAAAAAATTTGATCGTCGTGATATTACAATTGTTGATGATTCCGGTTACGCAATCAGTGTTGGTTTATGGAATCAACAAGCTATAGATTTCAATTTACCTGAAGGTTCCATTGTAGCTGTAAAAGGTGTTCGTGTTTCTGATTTTGGTGGTAAATCATTGTCTATGGGTTTTAGTAGTACTTTAATTCCAAATCCTGAAGTTCAGGAAGCCTATGCATTAAAAGGTTGGTACGATGCCAATGGCCAAGAAGCCAACTTTACTTCTTTGAAACAAGAAGGTGGAACTGTATCGGCTCAAAATTTAATGAAATTTATTTCCGAACGTACTACAATTGCTAAAGCTCAAGCAGACAATTTAGGTAGAAATGAAAAAGGTGATTACTTTAGTGTTAAAGCCTCTATAAGTTTCTTAAAAGTGGATAACTTTGCTTACCCTGCATGCTCCAGTGAAGATTGTAATAAAAAAGTACTAGAGAATCCAGATGGTACGTGGAGATGTGAAAGATGTAACAAAAATCAAGAATCACCAGAATATAGATACATGTTAACTATTTCAATTATTGACGAAACTGGCCAAATGTGGTTAACTCTGTTCAACGATCAAGCAAAGCAATTACTAGGTGTTGATGCTAATAAATTGACGGAAATGAGAGATAATGATCCACAAGCATTTACACAAACTACACAAGATATTCAAATGAATCCATATGATTTTAGAATAAGGGCCAGGGAAGATAATTACAATGATCAAAGCAGAATCAGATACACCGTTAGTAACCTACACAGTTTGAATTATAAAGTCGAAGCTGATTTTTTGGCTAATGAACTTCAAACTGCTCTAATAATCTAATAATAAAAAGAATTAACAAAAAACAAAATAAGATCGAAATAAAAACAAACTATATTTATCAAATAATTTAGAATATTCTTTTACCAGCGTAGTAGTAAATACTTTGCTATTATTTATAGCTTGTTTTCCATAATTAAATCATTCGTATATACTATATAACTCAAAACAAATTATAATTTTTTATTCTGAATTCAATCATATCAAGGTTAATTCAGAATTCTATATGAAATTACGAAAGTTCATTCATTAAATAATATAACAGTTGTTTTTTAATCGCGGAATATTCTCTTTGAATGCTAACACGTTGAATCACCACATATAAAATACATTATATTTGAATATGATAAGTCTTTAATTTGAAACTAATGTTTTTCTTTGTAAAATTAAAACAGAATTTAAAGATTGGTTTTCAAGTTAATTTTAAAAAATATATCATACTAAATCATTAAATCTATACATGGTTTATAGGAATTAAATAAAAAATTAGACTATAGGGAAGGATTTTATTCGTCTAGATGTTCGTCCATCCAAGCTAAAGTTCTGTTGATACCTTCTTCAATATCAACCTTTGGTCTATAACCTAATAATTCCTTAGCTTTGGCGATGTTGTGATAACGGTACGCACAAACGATCTTTACTCTAAATGGTGTTAAACCAGGCTCTTTACCGGATAATTTTGAAAAAAATTCAGATAAGTAACCAGCTAAAATTGCAACAGGTCTCTTCAAAACAATGACTCTGTCATCAATATGACCATCAGCTTTCCAAACAGTACGAGCTAAAGCCCAGAAGTATGTTGGAGAATCATTGGTAACAAAGAAAGTTTCACCAGAGACTGAGTCAGCAGTTTCTGGATTCAATAGTTTTTGTGCACCTAAGACGTGAGCATCAGCAACATTACCAGCATAGGTCCAATCAAATAAATTGTTGTTATCACCAATTTGAAATTTGGATTGACCTAACTTAGCAACTGTTCTTAAACCAGGAACTAATTGTCTGTCACCTGGACCAAAGATACCAGCTGGACGTAAAGCAATTGTCAAGAAACCATTAGCTGGATCATTAGCTTTTAAAACCATATCTTCAGCAATTGCTTTCGTTTCGTTGTAACCATCCATTGGAATTTCAGGAATTGGCCATGTTTCGTCAGCATTATGAACATCTTGACCGTTAAAGATAACACCGGCAGAGGAAGTATAAACTAAAGCTTTAACACCACACTTTTTAGAGACTTCAATAATATTTTTTGTACCTTTAACATTAACAAGTTCATAGATTTCTTGTGAGTTACCATGCATTGGAGAAGCTGAGTGAACAACAACATTAGCTCCACTTTCTTTAATAGCTTTTTCCATATCTTCTGGAGATGTTAAATCACCTTTGTGGAAGACAATATCATCACGGTTGAAAGTGAATTGTTTAGAGAGTTTTTCTGGTAAAGGTCTAATATCGAAAACATGAATTTTTGGAGTAGGTTCAACTTCATGAAATTGTTGGATAAGATGTAAACCTAAGAAACCTGCACCACCAATCAACAAAACTGATTTAATTTCAGACATTTTTTGTTTATTATTTTTATTGTTATTTTTGTAGAAATTATCAAGAAAAATGAGAATATTCAATTAATATACCAAAAATACCAAAATAATTATATCAGATTAATCCTAATTAATTAATTGTATTTTATAATAATAACAAAACTAATTAGTTAACTACAAGGGATTTTATTATTATAATTTAATTATACTCATTCAAAGATTTGAAAAAAAAAACAACTTATTGATAGTAGATATATGAATATATTTTTTCAATTAATTTTATCCTCTCTTTCCTTTTTTTCTCTTATTTTTTGAGTTTTCGTACTTAAAATTTTCAATTTTTTTTTTTTATTTTACGAAACTCGCAGTTAAAGTACGAACGTCAGGGGGATATTGATACATTTTCATGCATATTTTGCACAATACTGGGAATGTAAAATGGCAAAGATCGGTTTAAAAAATAGTTTGGTCGGTAAACGAAGGAAATATTTCTTAATATTATATTAGTGTCCAAAATTACCGAAAACATACAAAATTTAAATTTGTCAGTATACTAATTAACTGTCCTGGATTATGAAATTTGTAAAATGATACAAGTACCGAGATGATCTTGACACTCTGATCTATTTATATAATTAGATAATAAAAAGTGCTTGATATTTGAGATGACTCAACACTTTATCACGTCATCTTTGTAGTGAAGTAATGAAATGACAGATTATATAGAAATACACACGAAGAAGAAAAGTTCAATAAACCATAAAAATAATATCTATAGAATAAGAGATATATGCATGGCTACAAGTATGAGTATAAGCATGAGTATACTTATTCAATGTAAAAGCACCTCAATATAAGTTTACAAACAAAAAAGAGTTGGCGAATCTCAACAATCCAAATATCCAAAACTTCAAAGTTCATTTCAAATGTGTGAAGTTGTAATTAACTAATTTCTTTTTTCCTTCCCTTACATTGAGTAAATTGTGAAGCACAGACTATTTAAATAAATAAAAACTTATGTTTGTGCATGCAAATACATCTAAAAATAGGAGTAGAAAGAGTAAAAACTTCTACATTAAAATAAATTTGAATTTGCACCTTATATTAACACATATATGGATTATCTTATTTAAATGCAAAACCTTATGATTTTAAAAATAAGGAAAATATTTGATCAAATAGTATTCATAGGAAATATAAACAGCTGTTTTTTCAATAAATAAAAGAAAAGAGCCTAACCTACACAACTTTTGATCAAGAATTTAATCCAGGACAAATATTAAAGCTTTAGCCAATTGTCAGAATAGACCGATATTATATTCGCTATGAGATACATAAAAATAATCTGCTCTTCAAATAAACTGGTTTTACAGCGGTTACATTCAAATATATAATTGTACAATGATCTCAATTTAAAAATTCTTAGTGATATCGTTTTTATAATGGAACAATGTTGTGAGCTACATAATTTTTCATGAAATTTCTTAATAAATTATATATATGTAATTCTGAGATGGATAACAATAATAATAATAATAATAGTAACTATAAATTTCAAAAGCAAATACTCTTTCAAATAACATATAAATAACACCTGATTACAGTTAAATAATTATATATTTTTAAATAATATTTTCCATTTTTTATAATTTAATTTATTTCATATTTATGTTTTACAAATTAACATATGTTATTTATTATTATAATTTAAAATATACTAATAATAAAGTATTCCGAACATAATATTTTTGTTAAGCGTTGTTATATTTTTCAATAGTTTAGATATTATGTTAAATTATGTTATTGTTATAAGCGTTTTATATGTGAAAAATATACATATGATAATAGAGGAATTCTATTCAGTGACATTAAATATTATTGCCTTTTTATTTCCCAAAAAATTACCTTATGTGCTATTTGTTAAATTGTATTGTGTTTGAATTTAATCTCTTATTCTCATAATCTCGTGTATTTATAATGTTACCCGAATGTAAATATTGATTCTTTATTTTAATTTTTGGCGAGCTAAAATTTATGAGTTTCATCTAAAGCATTATTGGTAAACAAAAGTTAAAAATTTACCATGAAAAGAAACACTATTTATATTTGATTTAACTTAATTAAATAAATAAAAAAATAGCAAAATAAAGCATACATTAAGTTTTTATAAATTCAGTAAGGATATGGATAAAGCGGCATATCCAGATGAACTAGTTTCAATTGTAAGTGAAGAGATTGCCTATAATAAGGGATGCATGTCCATAGAGAAATTATGGGAAGTTATTGGTAATTATGCGGAATTGAAAGATGAAACTCTAAAATTATATTATTTGAACAATTTAAATGCGAGTCAAGATATAGAATTTTACAAAGATAAGACTTTAATAAAAGATGTTTCAACTATAATGGAAGAAGAGATGTCAGACTCTCTGATTCAGATAAAGGAGGATAAACTATGGGAAATATTAACAGGTTACAATAAAAAAGAATGTAAAATAGGTGCTGCTGCATTTGAATTATTATTAGAGATTGCAAGTTCCAAAGAAGAAGGTATAAATACAAAAAATTTGGCCGTAGTTTCGAAACAAGATCGAAGAAGTGTTACAGGCAGATTGAAAAAAATTGAACACTTAATCCAATCAACTCAATTAGTATATGAAGGTCATATTGTAAAATTAGTAAAGTTAAATAGATTTTCTAACGGTGAAGAAAAGGAGAAAGAATATGTCAGTATTCGAGAAAATGTTGGTACTATTGTTGACATTGTAAAAAATTCAAAAAATAGAATACGACAAGTAATTGATTTGAGAAGGGAATTGAAATATGACCAAAGCGTAAGATTATCGAAATCTTTTCTATCTGCAATAGCATGGTTACAAGATCAAGGCTGTTTGAAAAAGGTATATGTAGTTTCTCCGTCAGACCCTTCAAGGAAGATTAGATGTGTGCAATATATTGCTGATCTCAATACAGATAACAAAGTAGCGGATGACTATGAAAGTGATAGTGATTATGAAGAAGATGTAGTTGACGACAAATTAACCAATGATACATTGGACGATGTCAGCAATGTTAATTCTACTCATTTATTACAAGAGGATGGTCTCATATTTGACGACTTTGAAGACAGCACGAATAAAGCTACATATCTAGTGAATAGATTTTACCCTATGCAGAATCAAGTATATGAGTTTGCTAAAAGTTCTGGTTCAAGTGGTGTTTCAATGATGGATGCTGTCAGAGACATGGTTGGCAGAGATTATAAAAGGGCATTCACTAGATCAAGTGATTCTTATATAGATACTGTTGGTAAGCAATTACCTTCGGCTAATGATTCAATTGTTCGTATATATGATTTTGAAGGTAAAAAGAAATTTTACAGGCTTTTTTCAAAAAGAAACTTTGAAAAACTTGCTGGAACTAATGTTGAAATTATTAAGCCAAGTTTCCAACCTGCCTCCATTTCTGAAGGTAAATTTTATGAAATTGATATGAAGGAAAGTAACCCAATAGTTGATTCTTTAAGGTTTACCGTGCTAGATGGTGAGGAGAAATTTTTTTGGCATGGTACTATGGACATACCCAAAACTCAAGGTTCTAATTTGTCAAAAAGAGGGCGCAAAAGAAAACATACAGAAGTAACTTCTGATGTTCCCTCAACTACCCAAGCGAAAAATGTTTTAGATCTTGATCCAAAAGAAGAAAATGTTGATGAACTTTTAGTGGTGGATACTTTTGAAGAATTTGAAGTACCAAAAACCTTTTCGAATAATAAATTTAATGTTGGAGGTTTTACAGCTGGCTCCTTAAGATCTTTAAAAAGACAACAAGCAATTCTTTCTGTTGTTTCTAAAGTTGGAGGCATATCAAGCACTGGAGACCGTTTTCTTGATGCTGTAACGAAAAATTTAGGATCTATGACAATTGTAGATAAAAAGACCTTAAGAGGCGATATCGAACTTCTTGTATCAGGAGGAAGATTAAAAATTCAATTTGATCCAATTGGAAAAAAAAGATATATTTATTTACCTAGCATTTCGGAAGAACAATTTTTAGATCATTTGATAAAAGAGAAAGATAATAAAAAAATATATTATTCAAAAGATACTCTTCATGATACAGATATTTACTTTTTTGACCAAGCAGAAAAAAATAGATTTCATAATGGTATTAAATCTGCCGAAAGAGTTAAAAAATATCAAGAAAATAAGAAAAAAGAATATAAACTATCATCTCTATCAACACAAACTTCTAGAAAAATGAAACCTAATAATAAAGATTCATCAAAGAATCTAGGATTTTCGACAGCTGTTAAGACAAGTAGTAAGGAAGTTGATTTAAATAATGATAACAAAAAAAAGGAACATTTCCATTTAAGAACCAAACATGGGTTAAAATCTTTAATTTATTGTGTAGTTATTAGTAAAAGTATTAAAAACGAAATATTATGGGATGAGATTACAAAACTATTTCCAAGTAATTCATTACAAAATTTGAAAAAACAGTGGACAAGATATCGTGTCCGTATTGGCTATCATGGCTGGAAAGCATACGTTGATAAGTGGAAAAGAATATTGGTTTCTGCTATTAAAGATGAAACGATTTTATTTAAAGATGTTGAAGCTTTAGATTTCCATAAATTAGTTCAACTATGGATTTCCCATGAAAATGAAGAAAATGTAAAGAATATATCCCTGTACAAAAATCACAATCAAAATAAAAAGAAATTTAGTTTTGTAAATATAAAAAGTGGGAAAGAATCTCATATTGGATTGGCTATGTCTTCGATGATTCAAAGAGAGATGTTTTTGTTAAAAAAAGTATACACCACATCGTTAATTGATAAAAACAAAGATATTTTTAAGACTCAAACCTCTACTGAAAATGAAATTAAGGCCATAATTAGATCAATACTGATTGATGTGACTGAAACTTCCAAAGACAAAATGGATATATTAAACAACTTCCAAAAGGAAGATATTGATAAAGTTGTGATGGAAATGGCTAGAGAAAAGCAATTGTATCTTCGCGGTTCTAAGTTAGAAGCTAGCGGTACAGTTGATGATATATTAAATTCAAAAAGTCATATTGACTTTTTCTATGGATTAGCAAAATATAAAATGAAGCTTCAAGAAATGTTAGAGGCAAAAAATGGTATTTTGATAAGCAAAGAATTGAATGATAGTTCTGCTGCTATTTTTATTGATCTTTTTTCTAGGGAAAAAATTAATTTAGATCTAATACCACTTGAAAGAAAACTTGAAAAATTGAATTACTCGACTAGAACATTAGATAGGTCGTATTTAACTCCACCATTGATTGCTAGTATCAATCATTTGAATGTTAATAACTTATGGAAACCAAAAATTGTAACTGTTCCGGTTGCTAAATCATTCTCGAGATTATGGATAAGTGCAGAAGGTACTGTGAGAGAGGAGATATGGAAGAAAGTAGTAAGTATGGTTTTGTATGAAATTTTATTTCATCCTGGTATTATTGTTTCCAAACTAATTGATAATTGTAGTGATGTATTGTGTGAAAAGGAGCTAATTGATATTTGTAATTGGTTAAAAGAAAAAGGTTTAGTTTACGAAACGCCCTTTTCTGGATTTAGTGCTTCTCACGATTGGTATACATTGCTAGCATAATTTGTAAAAATAATAAAAAACTAGAATATAAAACAGTTATTATATATAAAATAATATTATTTTATAATATATTATTTATTTATTTATTTATTTATTTATTTATATTTGAAAGTTGTTAATGAATATACAGCATTATATCCCTTATAATTTTTGCATAGCAGCGACATCAGTAGATTGAACGTGGTCTTCATCTTCTTCGATTAATTGTTGTAATTCATCGATAGAGACCTTGTCATCTTCGACAACACAGTTCATTTGTAACTTCTTAATACCGAAACCAATTGGAATGAATTGGTGAGCACCCCAACTTAAACCTTCCATTTCGATGGATTTAACGTGAGCTAACATAGCTTCTAAATCAGTTTCGTCATCCCATGGTTTAATATCTAAGGTGACAATGGATTTAGCAGCTGGCTTAGCTGGCTTGTTAGCCTTTCTAGCGTTATATTCAGCAACTCTTTGAGCCTTTAATTTTTCAGCTTCTTCATCATCTTCTTCATCGGAACCGAATAAATCGACATCATCGTCATCTTCTTCGGCATCAGCAGAAGCGGAAGCAGTACCAGCTGGTAAAGTTTCGAATTCTTCAGTCTTAGAGTAAATGTGGTTGAACCATCTAGAGAATTCTGGGTAAGCGTTTTGGAAAGCTTTGAAAGCAGTAACGTCAGATTGAGTGGCAGAAGTACTATATTTCAAATTGAAAATATTATTGATTTTTTTTCATCTTTCTAAATTTTTTCTTCCGGCAAAGTAAGAAAAAAGATAAATCGGGAAAAAATGTAATAATATTAATATAGTTGTTAGTAAAATAACTTTTTTTTTAAAAATTTTCATAATATTTGAAATATACGAAAAAAAATATTATTAATATAAAAATTGTCAGAAATCGTGAAATTAATCACATCTTTTTTTGTCACTCATACCGGGGGTCTTACTTCCCGTCATAAACACGGACCAAAGAATAAGTTCATCATTCACAAATAAATAGTACAAAAAAATTGTTTGTTACCATTAAATTTGATTTTTTTTTATTTTATCTTTTATAATATTTTTTTTCATTTTTCTTATAATAATATGATAAAAACAAAATGTTAAAAAAATAACATTCAAAATAAAACATACCCTTCAATGTAAGATTTACCAGCTAAAGATTCGTTTAACTTGGCTAAAGTTTCAATTTTAGAGAAATCCATTTTAATTTTAGATGTTGAGGAGTTGGTTTCTTTAGCAGAAAAGAAATTTTAAATAATAAGAATTGGAAAGAAAAAAGAACTATTAAATATAAGAAATTGAAAACATAAAAGAATAAAAAGATGCAAAGTTAATGTAATTGAAATTTATAATAAGTTATGTCAAGAAGAAAAGAAAAAATTTTCTTATATATATAAAATAATTTTAATTATTAACTGTTGAACAAAAAAATTTTTTTCATACTTGTTATGGTTTTTTTTTCGACGATATAATTATTATACAATTAGACGGAAAATTTTTCTTTGGTTACAGCATTACTGTTCTTGCTCTCATAGTTAAGGTATTTGTTGTTTTGATCGATTGAAATTAAAAGCAAAAATGGATGTGTGTTTGCCCAGAAACTCAAGTAGGGAAACGTGGGAAAGTAATAAAAATATAAAAAAAAGAAAGAACTTTTCTGTGAAAACTTATGGTGTCGTTGTAAATGCCCTGTACGCCGAATATACTGTGAAACTGGATAAACAAACATGAAATCATAATATACGACATACTTAAATCCCAAATACTGGAAAAAAATGAAAAACGAAAAACGAAATTTAGCACTACAAACACATACAAACGCGGTCATCCATTCAGGTATAATCAATCAGTCTTGCAATACGGTTGTAATTGATACAGTAATACGGTGATAATAATATTATTACTATCATGTCGTTGTTTTTCGAATATTTTTTTAATTATTTATTAGGTCTTTTTCGAAATAACTAAAACTGGATAATAATTTCATGAGTGTACGTATCATTATGTACGAACGTGTTGTGTTTAATTTAAAATCACTGTAAAATAATTTTAATAATAACAGACACTTATTTAAAATTTATATGTTTATATTTGTACAAGTGTAAGTATTATATCGTCGTAATCAATCATTGATATAGTGCTGAGATATTCGAAAAGATAATCGATTGAAAAGGGAAGAAAGAAAGTGAAAAAAAAAACTCAAATCACAAAATGCTACACTATCAACATTCCAATCAATCACAATTGCAAGATAAACAACAACAATTATTACCTCAAGCTTATTTGACAAATTTTCATAATAGAATCAGAAATGAAAACGTACCAATGTTTGTAACTGCTCAGCCTGCAAGAGGTCATAAAAGAGCTAAAGTTGTTAATTACGCAGAAGTTGATAACGATATTTTTGACGAGTTCGCAACCAATTCAAATAATTTAAACGATATTAATGATAGAGGAAGTGGAGATGACGACAATGATGATGATATTAATAATGATAGTGGAGATGATGACAATCGAACTGATAATGAAATTAATAATGTTAATGGAGCTATTAATAATCATGAAAATGCTAGTAATGAAAATAATGAAAATAAAGATAACACTCCAAATAAATTCTTATCACATTCAAATATGAATTCGACTTCAAATTTAAGTATTAGTAATAATTTAAGTCGCCCAAATAGTTCATTAAGTATTAATGGTACCGTTATTAAATCGCAATCAAATGATAATATTAATAATTTAGATAGTAACATCAATATTGATAGTAATAATTTGAATGTTAATATTGATGGTGGTGATGATGATGATGATGATGATGATGATAATGAAGAATTCGAAAAATTTAAATACGATGAAGATCGTAATTTATATGAAACTGGTGTTCAAAATGATTTAAATAATGCAATTAAAAATGAAGATGATATTAATGATATTATTAAAAAAAATTTAATTAAAACAAATTTAAGAAAAAAAAATTATAGTAATACAGTTATTAAAGAAAATTCTTTACCTGACATACAGTATCAAGAAGATTTGACAAATATATTGAAATATCCAAAAATCAAATTAACTTTTGCACAAAGTAAAATTGCAACACCTTATAGATTAAATATTCCATCACCATTATCAGTTGATCAACAAGAACCAATATTGATACCAATTAATTTAAATATTGAACATAATGGCCATACCATCATTGATCATTTTATTTGGAATGTAAATGATCATTCAATTACACCAGAAGAATTTTCAACAATTTATTGTAGAGATATCGATTTTGCTAATTCAAATTCTTTACAATCACAAATCGTGTCAACAATAAATGAACAAATTCAAGAAAATATTACTGTTGCTTCAGTTGTCGTACCAGATTTACACGTTATTGTAAATTTAACTTGTAATTTAGGTGAAAGATTTTATGAAGATAATTTTCAATGGAATTTAAATGATAAAAGTCTATCACCAGAAAAATTTGCAGAAATTGTTGTACAAGATTTAGGTTTAACGAGAGATTATATTTCAATAATTTCATTCTCATTGCATGAAAATATTTTGAAAATTAAAAAAGAATGGTTAGATGGTCAATTAAATGTCGATCATGTTCCAAATGGCTCAGCGTTTGGTTATCTATCAGGTATAAGATTAGATTTGGATAATTTAGGTGCTGACTGGTGTCCAAAGGTTGAAACATTAACTCAAGAAGAAATTCAAAGACGTGAAATTGAAAAGGAAAGAAATTTAAGAAGATTAAAGAGAGAATCAGATAGATTAGGTAGAAGAGGAAGAAGAAGATTAGATGAATTAGAATCTACTTTGAAAATTTAAATCATTTAATCACTATGATTATTATGATTATTATTATTATTATTATTATTATTATTATTATTATTATTATTATTATTATTATTATTATTATTATTATTATTATCAACATTGGGCATATAGGAATTTAAATAATAAATTGAATATAATAAAAACTTTGTAATATTAAGTTCTCGATATATATGTGTGTGTATAAATATATTAATATTTCTTTCGAACGACAAACGTTAACTAAAAATATTAAATAAAGGGTAACGCGTAAAAAATAATTAAGACCAAAATGTCATCTCATTTGTTAAAAAGTTTGCTAACATAAAGAGATATAATTAATAAATCAAATAGTTAAAAATAAAAATTAAGAAGATAAACCAACTATCATATTTATATAGTATTAAAGAAGTACCAATGAATTCGATAGAGTTGTATGGACGCTTACTCCAAAACACCTTAGTTACAACCAATATTTCTTACGAGCAATTTAAAAATATTGTTCAAAATGTTGAAAATGATATGAATTTTGATGAAAGTCAAATTAAAATTTGGTATAAATCCTTAGAAGATATGGATAAGGAAACATTCAAGAATATTAATAGAAGGTTTGAAAAAACTCTCAATAAGCTACGAAGATCTCAACTTCAAAATTTAGAATCCTCACAATTATCCGAATCATATAAGTTGGAAGAACTGATAAATAATTTATACACTGTTGACTATCTGTTGTCAAATCAGCTAGAATTATTAAATAAGACAATAACAGATAAAAATCAGGAATTAAAAGCTTTTAACGAACAAATTGAAAATGCGATTACTTACTCACCGTCAAATAGTGATTCAATTACAAATATAATTACAACAATATCAAAATATAAAGATATTATAAAAAAATAATAAAGAACTTGACATACTTAGATAACTGTATGTAATAATTCGAAGGTATATGAGGGCAAATTTTACATAACTAATTATTTATATCTTATATAACTAAATTAATATGTATCACTAATTTATATAATTGAAACAATCTATAATTAATTTAAAATAGATGAATTGACTTTATTATCATAGTATCCATGTTTTAATAACTTAAATTAAATAATAGTTATAATTCAAATTTAGTAAAGAAAAATTATTGCTTTTAATTTATATTTAGTAACTCATGAACATTTTCTAGGAGAACAATGAACAGGTGATTTAAAATGTTTAATGCTTGAAAAAAATAAATAAAAGTTAATTTTTTAATAACAAAAAAATTTAAAATTACATAATATAATTTGCTTTATAAATTGAAACTGAAAATTTTGAATGTGCTTACTCCGAACACACTTAAATGAAATAAATATCGAATTAAAAGCTTATAAATAGAACATTAACTTTATCCAACTTTCACGGTTAGATCACGGCTTAAACAGAATATTGAACATATTAAAGAGCAAGAATAAATACAGAGTATTAGAAATACCTTACAATTGCAAGGACTTAAATTTATAAAATGTTTAGTAAATGAAAAGTATATTTGAATACCTTTTAGAAGATTTAGAGATATTACATAAACAAAATGGATATATATTCAATGAACTATTAGAAGTAGGAGAAATAAATGGTTTTAACGAATTAATAACTCAAAATTTTATAGTTAGAAATTCTATTTGCATCCAATTACCAAGCATTGAAGATGATTCTGACTTTAGATTTATTATAGATAGTTGCATAATATATCTTCTTAAAAAGAATTTATTGAATAATGTGCTTACATTTGGTTACAAATTGGCTAAAAATGATCAAGTTAACTCAATTCTAAGTTGTGAATTTATTAATGCTAATGTTCAATTTATCAAAAGATCTCAATGGGGATTATTACATAAGCTGATCGGAACTAATAAATTTGTAGATATTTTAATCAATTGCTCAGTAATTAACATCGATGGAGATAAAACAATTCAAATTGTTGGCAATAGATTAAATGACCCACATCTACCGCCTTTTTGGTTACAAAGTTCAAATTGTACAAAAACAACACGGGTTTATTTTCCAATAAAAGCATCAAGATTATTATACAAATATAATCCTATAATGTCCTATGATCGAATATTATTACCAAAAGATAATATTTTTGAAAATATATTTGATTTTAAATATGTTAAGAAATCATTTATTGATGAAGAAAAATTTAAAGATATTATAGACAAAATGCACAATTCACATACAAAAACCATCAAATATTACCAAATTCTTGATAAAATATGCCCTAAAATATCAAATACTCAAATACATTATCATTTAGAATATCAAACTTCAGTTACTGATGTGAATCGATTTTTGATCATTATATTAGAGAAGCTTTTACCAATAGACCTGCTTGGTTCAAAAAGAAATAAATCAATTATATTTAAAAATGCTTCAAAATTATTAAGACAAAATATTACATCTAGTATTCCTTTTTATTCAATAACAGATAAGATAAACACAACCGATTTTAAATGGTTAAAAGTTCCTAAAAAAAATAATCTCCAAGAGCATTTTATCACAAGGTTAATTGTTGATTCTCTTCTGGCTTGGATTTTTAACTTTGTTATTCCTAAAATTATTTCTTCCTTTTTTTATTGCACCAATATATCTTCACTGAATGATATTATTTATTTTCGTCAAGATATTTGGAGTAAATTATCGTTTAATTTTTTACAATCATATTTCTCAACATTTTTATCTTTTAACAAAGTTTGTCGTAATCATGAAAGTTATTTGCAATCCAAATTCAATCATTGCTACCTTAGAATATTACCTAAAAAGGCTAATAATGAATATAGAATATTAGCGGTACCTAACAAAGGTTTAGATAAAGAAGAAAGTTTAGCTTATGAGGAAAATTTAAGGTCAGTATTAAATCCAGTCAATGATATTTTAAATTACATTAGGAGAAAAAGGGTCACTAATTTTGATAAATTGTATTCTTCAGGTGATATTGCAGAACAGATTTCCAATTTTAAGTTGAAATTATTAAATAAATATGGAAAATTACCAGAGTTGTATTATATGAAATTTGATATTAAAGATTGCTATGATACTATTCCACGAGATAAAGTTTTAGAGCTAGTTAAAAAATTATTAGCTGATGAAGATGTTTTTTACGTAAGAAGGCAAAGTTTTTATGATCTAAATACAAATAAACTGAAAACAATGAATGTTGTAAACGATAGTAGAAGACCCAAGAAAAATGAAATATTTATTGACAACGTCAGAACTTTTTTTTTCCAGAGGGAAGATATCATACATGTATTAGAAAAAGAATTGTATAATACTTCAATTATGTATGGAAAAAATTGCTATTTAAGAAAAGATGGAATTTTTCAAGGCTCATCTATTTCTGCATTATTGGTCGATTTATTATATGATGACTTATTAGAATTTTATCCTGTTTTTCGTCCAGATAATCAAAGAGACTTCATGGTTCTTAGACTTGCTGATGATTTCCTAATTATTTCAACGGATAAAGGGCAAATTAAGGAATTGAAAAATCAATGTTCGGATGGGTTTCAAGAATACAAAGCAGTTGTTAAAAAAGAGAAAATTCTAATTTCATCCTCACAAAATACTGAAGACTCAGGGATAATAAATTTCTGCGCACTTAATATAAACATGAAAATACTTGAAATATGGAAGGAGGCGAACTCATTTAATATCATTAAATACACTACTCAATCTAAACGTAAGATATTCCAGAACATATTATCATTATACAAAGGAAGACTAAAAGTTCAAAAGAACAATTCAAATATTTCTTTTGAGATTATAGTCAAACATATAGAAAATGTTCTGAAGGGTATTATAGCAAACTTTTTATACAATTTTAAAAAATTAAAAGTTGAAACTAATGAATTTAGTGACTTTTTAAATCAAATAACATGCATTACATTGGACATTTACACTAGGCCATTATCTACAAAATTTAAAAAACCAATAATTAAAGAATTAATTTTAATGTTATTTCTTGAATCTTTATTAAGAAAGAAAGTGAAATATAAAAATGCAATTTCTTGTTTATATGAAAAATTACAAATGCAACTAAATATAGTACATAGATAAAGAACCAATATGAGGTTCATGGACACTAATTTTATAACCATTTTCAAATAATTCCTAAACCAGCCTTTAAATTTTCTTCATTTTTCTGTTGTCTTATTCTCTCAACTTCTTCAATACCCCCTGTCTTCTTAAAGTTAGAATTTTCAACAAATGTACCAAGTTCATCTTCAAATTCGTCATTTACTTTAAGGACTTTCTCTTTCTGCCATATTTTTTCTGCTTTCTCAAGAGCGTCAACTCTACTATCGTGATCAGGAACAAGTGATTGAACTTCAACCATTAATTGATCTCTAGTTTGATTTAATGTACCAGGTTTAGGAATAGGCAATATTGGGTTTGTTCTTACTTTCTTTGGATATTTTTCTTGTTCTTCACAACATAATTTTACCAAATCAAAAGTTTCCAAAGCCTTTTTAAGATCTTCTGCTAAATCTAAAGCTAAATCTTCCTGTAATGTTAAAAATTGTTGTTCTTCACAAACTTTATCTAACTCTGATTCCCATATCTTTTTCCAATTAGGTTTTTCAGTGCTAATAAATGATTGCATCGAGGTTAATTCTTTTCTAGCACTATTTAATTCACTCATTACTGCATCTAGTTTTTTCTTTGATGGTTTAACACCACGGATTGCAACATCTTTTCTTAATACCTCAATAACATCTTGTATATCGTCGACTCTGCTTAGCAAATTATCAGAAACAATACCTAACTTTGATTGAGATTTTTCAATGTATGTCCTATTAGAAGCTACAGATTCTTCCAAGTTTAGTGTTTTAAATAATTCCACTTTTTCTAATAATTTTGCAATTGTAAATTTCATTGACTTGTGCTCATCAGTCTTGGCTTGTCTTAATATTGATAATTCTCTATTGATGTCCTCTATCGTTTGGAAGTCAATTGAAGAGTTGAAATCTTTATTCTTGATTTTAGTAATATTATTTTCTGAGGAAATGCTATAATTTTGAGTCAGTTTTTTTATTTCATCTAATAATTCTTCTTGACCTTTATAAACTTCAGCTTTTATAACATCTACAATTTCCCTCATATCTAATTTATCAACATGAGTGTCCAATGAGCGTAATTCTAATACTGAACCATTCTTTATATCGCTTATATTTTGATCTAGCTCATAAAAAATGCCAAACTCTGGATCCTTTATGTAAATGCTTGGGAAATCGTTTTTACCTGGAGAATATGCGAATTCTTTAACAAATAACAATCTTAATTCATTAATATTTGATGGAAGTAAAGTGCTGCATTTTTTAACTTTGTTACCCAATTTTAAAAATAAAATTTGTTCATTTTTATCATTTACAATAGATCTTGGCAAAGATGAGTTTTGATCTGTAATAGAATTTTTGCTTTCATCTATATTACTAGCGGTGGATGAAAGTCTCGAAAAAGTTTTTTCTCTTTCTAGATCTATCGAATTTGTCGTATCTATTATCGGAATATTTGATGGAGTTGAAGAAGATGCTTCTGCAGTTGACTGATTAGTTAATTTTGCAATTTGATAAGCTGAAAATCTTTTTGATGCACGTCTTTGTAGATTTGAACCATTTTTTAGTTGCAAGAGAGCTTCAGTCTCTGATACATTTCTAATTTTATCAACTTTTAATTCGTCAGAAACACTCAGAGTTTCAGTTAGTATTGATGGAGAAGGTGTCATTTCTTCAATGATGAAACTGTTTCTATCATGAGTTGTTTCAATTTTTTCATTTGTATCTTTATTATTCTCATAATTTTTGTTAATATTATTATGAATGTCATGCTTTCGATCATCAGTATCTATTTTATCAGCTTGAAAAGCTGAAAAAGTTTCTGAGTTTCTATTCGAATCTAATATCATACTGCCAGATCTACTGTTTGCATTGCTTTGACTTTCATTAATGGAACCTAATGAAGTTGTGGCCGATATAGTGCTGATTACAGAGGCCGTCTTTCTATGACCAGCAACTGCAGCAGCTTGACTATCTTGTTTTCTTGCTTTCAGTTCCGCTTGTTTGACTTTCAATTTCTCCAAAAGTGTAACAATGATATCTCTTATAGTTGGGAGAAATCTATTCAATGTTTCTTCTGATGGTGGTTCACGTAATGCGCTTTCTAAAACTTTTCTTAATTGTTTTGGAACTACAACTAAATCGGAAACATCAATATCTAAATGTTTAAAAAATTTAGATACTATTTTCAAGTCATTGCCCAATTGAACATATGAATCCGAGACAGCTTTTTCATTAACAGAACCCTTTGACCATTGAGTTAGCACTTGAAGTAATTGCTTTGTTGATATTAACAATTTTGTTACTGTACTTTCTACACTTGAATTAGAAGCTTTTATATGACCAGATGATGACATTTTTCTATTTCAAATAAAATAATAATTTATAGATCAATTTCTTTATTATGCTATTAGTATGATATTTACTTTACTAATACGTTTGTAAAAAAAAACAATAGTAAATAATGATTTTAATTTAATTCCTGATATTATCTGATTATCTTTATTATGCTGATTTCAATAATATATTCTGAAAAGACTTAATCTTGAACAAATAAATTAATAAATAGTTAAAAGACGATAAAAAATCAATGAAAAAAATTCAAATAAAAATAAACAATTATAAAATTTACAATTTTGAATTATATTGCTGCTCTTGGTATTCTATAGTTTTAGCCAATTACCAAATGTTTAAAAGTAAATTAAATTGTATAAATATAATTATATATTTAATTTAGATATTAAATTAAAAGTAAGATAGTTAATTTTTGATTTCTCACAATTCTTTTATTATCTTATTCTCTAATCTCGCGAATTTCTAAACTATGGATAGAGTTTCCTTAAAAATGTGTTGTCGCAAATAACAGAATTTTAACGTATGCGATAGTATATCATTCATAAAATTACTCTATATTTGTGGAATCTAAATTTAATTGAATATGAGCTTTGTCTTTTTTATCTTCAAGATATTAAATAAAACTATATGATCTTATTTATATTACTTTTTCAATACAGAACTTTCTGCTTCCAATTTATCTAGATGTTTTTTCAAATCATTTAATGTTACAATTTTTCTCGATAGTTCTTCGTATTTATCAAAAACTTTTGATGATAACATGGCAGGTCTTAACGGTAATCCTAATTCTTGTATCATTATATTAATTTTATTTTGAACAGCTGGTTTATGAACAGATATCTTACTTGATCTCGTAAAAACACCAGGTTTTAATTTTTCACCGTGACCTTTTAATCCTAATGATTCTTGTTCTTCTTTGTTGAAGTTTTGTAAAATGCTGTCAGCATATGCACTTTCTGCTTTCTTTTTGATTGCAATTTGTAATTCTTGTTTTTGTTTCTTCGTGATGTTTATTTGATTGGTATCATTGTTTACAGAATCCAATTCCGAATCAAGAGCATTGGTTGTAGAACTTAGATCAGATACATTATTGCTTATCGTATTTTCATTTATTTGATTCAAATTATTTTGATTCGTCTTATTACCAGATAAATTTGATGACTCTTGTTTTACGCCATGAATTTGTTGAAGTCTTTGTCTCTGTTGTGCAAATTGTTTTTGCTGTTTCATCCATGGATTTTCAGGTACTGAGTTTACGTGTTTACGTTTTCTACTTTTATCCGACAATAGACTACTATATAATTGAGAAATACCTTGTGATGTCATATATTGAGAAACAGATTGATTTGAATTTGGTGAATCTAGCAGTCTCAGTAAATTTTCTCTTTCATGCAAGGTCTTTTTAGCTGACATTTCAAATTTTCTTGATTCAATAATTAAAGCTTCTTCTTCAGCTATTTCAGCTGCTGATCTAGCTAATAATCTATCCAAATACCTTTTCCTTTCTAATTCTTTTTCTTTTGAATATGCTAATTGTGCAACTAATGGGTCATCAGGTCTTTTACTCATGAAATACTTTTTACTAATTTCATAAAATTTAGATTTTAGATCATCCATTTTTCTGTCTGTCTGGTTAACGTTTTCATCGTAATAATTATATCTATCATATATCACATGCCAATTCAAATTGAACTTTTTACACAAATTAAACAAATAATCAACTTCTTTAAATGACCAATTTTCATTTTCATTTTCATTTTCATTTTCATTTTCATTTTCATTTTCTACCAAACTTTCTGTTTTAGTGTTTTGAATGCTTTCAGATCTTTTGGTCACTTCACTATTGTCATCATTATCATTTTCTGAACTAGTTTTTGATGCTTTACTCATGTAATCAACCTGCGCAGCTGCATAGTCCATACTTTCATTTTTATCAGCACTATTCTCAGAAGTTACAGAATTTTTTTCCTTTTCTTCTGATAATTCAGTTTCATTTGTATTTGCTAGCGGCTTTTCATCTGCTTCTTTCTCATTATTTGTATCCTCTTTAACATTTTTGACATTTTCATCATCTTTATCATCCTTATTTTCATTAATATATTCATCAATTTTATTATCTTTTTCTTCAATATTTTTTCCTTTCTCTACATTCTCATTCTTTTCAGTAACTTCACTTACTTCATTATGCGTTTCTTGCTCTGTGATTTTATTAGAGTCTATATTTAAGTTATCATGTACCTTAGCCTTGTCATTGATATCATTAGATACAATTTCTTTTGTTTCATTTTCATTAAGAGACATGAATTTAATATACTCTTCTTCACTGAATGTTGGTAACGTTAAATGTTGATTGTATTTAGCAAAAGCTGATTCCTGAACTTCATCACCAATAAGTGCTTTTGATCCCTTAACCCAATGATTGAATTTTAAAGATGGAGAAGCTTGGAAAGGAGCTAATGTCCATGGTGAAGCCTTGATATTCTTATTTAATTTTTCTTTGAATCTGCTGTTTTTAGATTCTACCATGATAGAAGGTTGATTGTCACCTAATAAATTAAAAAGCTCTCTTTGCATACCTGTAACACCCAATTTGTTAGGGGCATTTGGTTTAGAAACATTAGAAGCAACTGGGACAGTTGGACTTTTTGATTTTTGTTGGATGTTTAGAACATCAAAAATATCAGAAGAAGACATTGTTTGATAATATAAATTCAATGTTGTTATAAATTTCCAAGTTTATAATTATATGTTTCTGAATTTTTATTATAACCAACTCGATATTACTTAAATGAAATAAATCACTAATTTATATTTTTATATTTATAATTATTTATAACTGCATATTATTATCATCTAGATATTTTAATATGTGAATGTAACATTTGATTTTTAACTATTTTTATTATTTTGATATTTAATTTCATAATAAGCGAAATTTCAAGATGGCCTTGAAAAATTAAAGAGTTTAAAATGTAGTGAAATATTGTAAAACTATGGTTAGGATTAAGGTTTATAACAGAAAAAATTATTTTTAGAACATTAAAATAGTAGTTTAGGATAAAATTTACAATCTAACAAAAAGTTTTATTTAATTTAATTTTTTTTAATTGATAGACTTTAAGTGAATAAAGATAAAGGATAGAATCAATAGCATTTTAATACAAATAATGTATGCTAAAAAAACCAAGATAAGAATACCTACTCCTAGTAGAACAGATTCAAATATAGATGATGTTCTTAATCAACTTAAGGATGCTATTGATAAAATTTTTAATGATGATGTAGAGTCATTATCTTTTGAGAAATTATATCATTCTATCTACGTTCAAGTTATCAAGGGTCAATCTGAAAAAATTTATGAAGATATAGGAGCTTACATCTCAAGCAAGCTAAATATAATATATTGTGATCAATTTAGAGATAAGATTAATGTTAAAACTGTTAGTGAATCTTTGAATGTTTTGAAATACATTGACAAAACCTGGGATAAATTATGTATTTATTTTAAAATAATTTCAGATCTGATGATCTATTTAGATAAAGTTTATTCTAAGGAAAACAAGAAACTAGATTTATACGATTATTTTTTAGAACTGTTTAAAAAATCAATACTAACCAATATTACACCCAATATCAATATAGCATTATTGAATACTTTGAATTACATCCGTGACTGGAAATTGGAGAATATAGAAAAAACAGAAACAATTGATGAGGACGACTATGCTCAAACTTGGAAGAAAATAATATCAATGATGGAATTGATCGAAGATGATGAAAAAGGTCATTTCTTTTCAAATCGTTGCGAACCTTATTTAGTTGAAGAAACAGCAAATTACTACAAAAAAATTAACCTATCTAATCAATTGTCACTAGAAGAATATTTAAATAGAGTCACTGAATTGAAGAATATTGAATATAATCTTGATGTCTCATTTATGAATAGTGATACTAGCACAAAAATTACTTCACAGTTAGATGAAGTTCTTGTAATTAATAAAATTTCTGACAGATTAAAATCATTTGTACGTCAATGTGCTAATGAAAATAAATACAAATTATTACAAGAATTATACAACTTATCTTACGAAGTATCATTTAAACTGGATGTAATTGAAGCTATTAAGTTTTGTATAAATGAGGATATTTATGCATGTGTAATAGATACTACTATAAGAAAAAGAAGTGGGATGGCTTTCAAATGGTGTTCAAGTATAATAAACGTTTATGAGACGTATGAGATTCTTTTAAACAAAATTGATTTTGAAGACATAGAGTTATCTGAAAATGACCAATTTAATACAAATAAAGCAAATGTTATCATAAGAGATGTGTTTTCGAAATACCTGGGGACAGATTATAATTTTAAAACTGAAATGATAGCTTTATATTTAGATAGCTATTTGAAAACTGTTCAGAAGGTTACTGATTTACCTCAATCCAAAGCTCAATTGGAAAAATGCATTAAACTCCTACCTTTAATCCAAGAAAAAGATCTATTTGAATCATTATATAAACAGTTTTTATCAAAAAGATTATTGCAACAGACTTCTCTACTTCCTTTAGAAAAATGGATGGTTCAAAAAATAAAAGATCATATGGGTACATTTTTCACTTCCAAATTTGAAGGTATGCTAAGGGATATAAAGACTTCTAACGATATTCTAAAAACATTTAATAATAACAACCCAAGTGAAAGGTCAGATATTATATACACGCCAAATATCTTGACTATGACTTCTTGGCCATTTGCAAATGATAGTTCTTTAGCTGAAGATGATGAGAACAAACTAATTATACCAGATTATCTACAAGAGATTCAAGATAATTTTGAAAAATGCTACAAACAAAAATATGATCAAAGACAATTAAGATGGTCTGCTCACCTGAGTATGATGGTAATTGGCTATCAATTTGAAAAAGGGTATCATGAACTTGCAATGCCTTTTTATTCTGCAATCATCTTCCTTTTATTTTCTAGGAATGACGTCTTAACTTTCGATGAAATTAAAAAATTAACACAAATTCCAGAGAAGGAATTAAGCCGTCATTTAGTTTCATTATCAATTGCTCCTAGAAATAGAATATTAAAAAAAATTCCATTAACCAAAACAATCAGTAACAATGACCAATTTTCAATTAATGATGAATTTATTGCACCATCAGTTAATATTAAGGTACATATTATAAATGTTGCAACAAGTGGCTCCAACTCTAAGAATTCTGGATCGTCACCAGCAGTTGAAGATACTTTACATAAAGAAAGATTACAAATTTTAAATTCTGCGATTGTAAGAATAATGAAATCCAATGAGAAGTTATTATTCAATGAAATTGTAGAAAAGTCAGTTGAATCAATGAAGGATAGATTTCCTGTAAATGAAAACATGATCACAAAATCTATCAATAATCTAATCAGTAAGGAATATTTACAGAGAGATCCTGATGATAAGGAATTGTATTATTATTTACCTTAATCGAAGACACTATCTTTTTCAAAAAAACTTAATCAAATAAAAGACATAGAAACATTATATAATTGAAATAAATAGAACACAATAAAATACAATAAAATGAAATTTAATAATGATCAAAACAAATGATAAATAGAAAAACAATAAATCTAAATGATATGGCTACAATGAAAATAAAATTAAGAAATGTTCAGAGCACTAATACAATACTAATAACATTGTTCAATTTTCAAATCAATTCAATTATCAAATAATCTATTCCTTATCTCCATATTTTATCCCTTCATTATCAAATAACAATTATTGTTATTTATTATTATTATTTTTTTTTTTTAATAAAACATGCATTTATTATAATGATATACCAAAAAATAAAATCCAATAGCTTATATAATTTATATAAATCCCCAAAAAATTAATATTTTCAATAATACATCATAATTAATAAAAGTATTAATAAAGTAACTCATAATTATTTTAAATTAAAAAAAAACTTCCATTAATATTTATTATTATTTTGTTTTTTTTTATTTATTTTGTTATTTCTTTATTATCATTTTGTTATTTTTGTTGATGTTAAACTTTAGAAATTAATTAAACCAAATTATTAAATTATAAATATAAAAAAAGAGAATTGAATTGATCTTCTTTAAATTATTAATTAAATTTATAATTTGTTAACCTTTAAAGTTGGTGGTAAAGATTGAATTAACTTCTTGGCCTTACCAGCATCGTTGATAACTAAAGTGTATAAGTTCTTGGAACCTCTAACCTTGAATTTAGTTTGTCTGAATGGCTTACCGTTCTTGTTTAACTTCTTGTTAATCTTAACAGTAGCGACCTTAACATCAGATCTTCTGGTTAATTCTAAGAATTGCTTAATATCAGTAATTTCTCTAGCCATCTTGAAATATGATTCTTTATATTTGGTCTTTTGTTATAAACAAGTTTGATAAGAAAAAAAAATACCACAAATATATATATATGTATGTACCAATCTTAAATATTATAAATTAAACAATGTAATTCAGAAATATTGATTGAAAGAAAAATTATTTATTAGCAGTTATTGGAACATTTGTTATAATTAGCTTGTTTGAATACAATAAAATTAGGCTTTAACTATAAATTTCAGTAATAAAAATTCATTAAATTTCATCAAATTTCATCAAATTTTCAAACAATTGAATTTTCCAATTAATTTTTTTGAAATTTTGAACTTTTTTGAAAAAAAAAAAGTTTGAAAAAAATTTGAAAAATAAAATAAAATAAACTTAGAAATTTAAGAATTCTAAAGGGTCCTCCCTTCTAAACCCAAAAGCCAACAAACTTTGTACCTTTGGTTCTTAGCAAAAAACGAGTGATTTTGAAACATTTTTAGATTTTATTTTATTCAAACTTTCGTAAAATTGAATTAAAAACACGTGAGCTACCGTGTTTATTCACCAACGCATACATTTTCCTTCCTATCACATATGTTTCATCTCGTACTTAACTCATAATAACCAACAGGATTTTGAATTTTTTAAATTTTAAAAAAATGTTTATTAGCGGATTTCACTGTAATACGTAATTGTCACATGATCTTGATTTTCTGTCTTGACAAATAAAAGTACCGTACAACCCAGATTAGTGGTTGTAGTACTATGTGGCAGTTACTACAATAATTTGGTTGCTATTTAGTAAAAAAGTATGGATGCATAGAAAAATTTAAACAAACAATAGTTGCCACTAATTTTTTAATTTCATAAAGGATGTATGGGTTTATACATTTTGCAAAATGAGTAAAAGCAGTCACTTGGATTTTATTACTTCAATATACATCAATTGTAATGATAATGGTATTGGAGATGAAAGTATTTAATCAATGCTTTAGTTGTGTATTATATTTTATTTTTATAAGTCAATATATAATTATATATATAAATGCTATAAAACTAAAACTTGGAATATAACTTATTGCTTTTATTGTATTTTCAATAAATAATAATAACAGATAGCTTCAAACAACGTCTTCCATTTCGATTTCTTCTTCTTCTTCACCATCTTGTTGCCCTTCCATACCATCAACTGTACCGTATTCATTAGTGGTTTGGTCATCAGCCAGTTCACCCAATGTAGCTTTTCTTTCTTCTTCCTTTAATTTCTTATATTCCGGTCTTAAAGTGTATTTAAATGCGTAAGGACCTTTCTTGACAAGTGTAGCAACTTTGTCTAAACATTCTTTTAAATGTGCTTCTGGTTGTCTTGTTCTTTCTTTTAAACCTTTTAATGACCAATAGTCATATTCATCAAATAACTTGAATAGATAATCAAGAATTTCTTTCTTTGGCATACGAATAGATTTAACATTTTGTTTAGCCTTTTCACGACCAACTTTCAAGAAATTGGAACTGTCAGATTTCATAGACATACCTGTATGACTCATTGTAACACCGACAGTTTCATCCAATGTTGTAATGGTCTCTTTATTATTTCGTTTAACGATGTTTCTTCTCTGTTCAACAATTTTATGATAGTTTGGATCATTCATAGATGGCATAACTTGACATTCGTGACAAACAGTACCAGTAATAGAAGTTTTCTTTGGAATAGTTTTGACATATGGAATATATCTATCTCTACCATCTCTATCCGTCATGACTCTATAATTAAACTTTCTTCTATTGTTTCTTCTTTTTATTTGTTGCTGTTTCTTTTTTAGCTCTTCTTCTCTTTCTTTTTTCTTCTCATATGCCTGTCTTTGTTTCTCAGGATCAGCTTCTAATTCTCTTTGATGTTGTTGATATTTCTTTAAATTTTGTTCAGTAAAGATGAATTCATTTTCAACAATTTTTTTAGTTAATTCAATATCATATTCATGTGGAATAGAATCATCATCGTTTTCATTTAATATTAATTTGATTTTACTACCATTTTGGTTAATTTTAATTTTACCTAAATCTTGACCATGTAAATTGCTTCTGTCTCTCCATTTTTCGGCTAAGAACATTGGCAAACGAACTAACCAAACTTGTCTTTTACTACGACTTAAATCCAAATCTAAGGATTCTTCATAAACTTTAGTTTCATTATTTTCAATATCGTTACCGTCAAAAACTTCTTCTTCTTGAGATAAATAATCATCATTATTAACAATGTTATCTAAAGGAATAGAATTATTAACTGACAGTTGTGGAGCACTCGATGTTATATCCGACATTATACTTGTGTTTTGTTTATTTACCTTTAATTATTGTTAACAAACTTTTAATATGTTGCCCCCTTGTGAAATTTCAAATAAAATACAACCTTTTTACTTAACTGAGATTAATGGTTATACACAAAGTAAAAAACTTGATTTTGTCAGTAATAGCAAATTGTAATTTAGTATATTATAAAATTATGTATATTAAATAATTTAACGATTAATTATTTAAATATAGTTTAAGTATTCTTTTAACTCACTTTTCATTTTTATGAATTTAAACTTTTCAATTTTTCAAATTTTAAAACCGCTGCAAGTAATTTTGAAAATTAGTATATAAAGTTAAAAAAGGTATTTATGTATTATGAAAATTGATCTAATCTACCCTATTATTTTACATTCTTTAGCTTATCTCAATGAAATTAACTCAGCGTGCTTCCAAAAATTGAGTAATAATATTAAAACCTGGATTTCACAAGAGAAACAAAACAGAAAAATGGATTTTGATCTGGGTAGCTATTTAAAAAAAGAGATTGAAAAGAAAAAAGTTGAGCTAAATGAATCTAATTTTTCAAATAATAAAATAACAAATGATGATGCACAAAAAATCAAAACAGAAAATGTACAAAAAGAATTACAAATAAATACAGAATTAGAATCCGAAAGCAATGAGCAGAAAAAGATACTCGTAGAACAGGAACAAAAGGCAAGAATAGATGAAATTAAAAGATTGGAGAGTCGACCTGCTAGAATAAAAGATATATTAGATAAAGAATCTAAGAATATAAATTTTAATATTGAACTAACTGACATTGTTGAAGAAACAGATTTAAATTTGCATGACCTTGCGATGAAGAATAATTTGTATATTCATCATTTGTTAGCACAATGGGACAATTATAAATATGAACCAGAGATGTTATTAGAGACCAAAAAAAATATATTTCCATTATTAGTTAGTCTTAGAAAATACAATGAATATTCAAAACTAGATAAAAATATTCTAATATCAATTAGCACCATATTATATCATTTACAACGTCCCAATGAAATCAATCAAAGTTTCCAATCATATATGAAGTTAAGTATTGGAAATGTAGCATGGCCAATTGGTGTAACTCAAATTGGTATTCATCAACGTAGTGCACATACTAGATTAAACGACACATCAAATGTCGCTAATATAATGATTGATGAAAGAACAAGGTTGTGGATCACTAGTCTTAAAAGACTAATTACATTTAAAGAATGGGAATCAAAAAATTAAATTAAATATTATATTTATTTTTATTAATTAAAATAGTCTTTTAACGTTATTAGCTAATTTACGTACATTATCTTTTCGTGTCGGTAATGTCTTCATGCGGAACAAAAGTTACTTTTACGAAATTTATATATTTTCGAATTTATATAAATAAATGATCAGACATATATATATATATATACGATGCTGAAACAAAATTCGAAACCACAAAGTGTTAAAAAAGTAATAACAATAATAAAATACTAATCTATTTTATAAATAAATATAAATAAGTATAAATAGGCCTAAATTGAACATTTTTAAAAATAAAATGGTTGAATTGGATGAAAATAAAGTTTGGATCGATGGTTGTTTTGATTTCACACATCATGGTCATGCAGGTGCCATCTTACAAGCTAGACAAACAATTGATTTGACTAAAAATGTTGGTGAATTATATTGTGGTGTTCATAGTGATAAAGATATAGAGTATAATAAAGGTACTAGTCCAGTAATGAATGAAAATGAAAGATATGCCCATACACGTAGCAATAGATGGTGTGATTATGTTATTGAGAATGCACCATATGTTACTGAAAGTGAATGGTTAGATAAATATAATTGTAAATATGTTGTCCACGGTGACGATATCACATTAGCTGCCGATGGTACTGATTGTTATCAAAATATGAAAGATATTGGTAGATTTAAAGTTGTTAAGAGAACTCCAAGCGTCAGCACTACCGAAATTATTCATAGAATGTTAAGTGATAAATATAGACTTGAAAATATTAATTTTAAGGAGCTACCTAACGATGATGAATATAATATGTATTGTAAAAGTTATGACGGTAAAACTTTACATTGTAATATTTTTAATAAAAATTTTAATGATTTTATTTTTAATAGTGGAAATGAACGTAATAATAATAAACATTTGAAAAAAATTTTAATAGAAGGTGATTTTGATTTATTTCATATTGGTCATATTGAACAACTACAAAGAATTAAAGAAGATTCATACAAAAATGAGAAAATTGAATTAATTATTAATATTAAACTCGATGAGGACCTAAATAGAAATATAATGACATTAAAGGAAAGAATATTGAGTGTATTGAGTTGTAAATACGTTGATAGTATAATCATGAATCCAAATTTTGAAGAGATTAATAAAGAAATTTATGAAAAATATGACTTGGATGGAATTGAATTAAAAAATCACACTAAAAATAAATTCCAATATTTAAATAAAAATGTTATAATTGATAGAATACTATCCAAGAGAGATGAATACATTGCAAGAAATAAAAGAAAAGGTATGGATATTTAAACCTAAATATAAAGATCAGATAAAAATAAAAATTATAAATTTAAAACATGAAATTAATTTATTTTTATATAAAGTAACATTATTTATATATTTAAAATCCAAAATAAATTAAATGCAGAAAGTATAGTTCATTAAAATATTGTTATTTTTTTATTTGTTTTGTTTCTTTTTTGAAAGATTGGGGGAGGAGATACTCATAAAAAAATAATGATCAAAAATATAGATGAAAATAATCAAATATCTTCACTATCGTGTTGAATATCTTTAATTTTTCTTTCGTTATTTTGAGTATTTGAACCTCTTCTTTGTTTGTTGAAAACAGGTGGGATTTCACCATTATCAATTAAGTCGTTGATTTCATCGCCTGGTTTACCCCAGTTACCTTTACCGTTACCATTCTTCTTGACATTATTTGGAGCTTCACCGTAGTTACCTACTTTAGTGAAGTACTTAGAGTCAGCTTTAGATTCATGAACGGTCCATTTATTAGTTCTAGTCATTTTGTATTAAAGTTTTTGTAAATTTGTGAGTGTGCGAGTGTTTTTGTATTTAGAATACTTATATTGTTATAATATATTTGTTTGATGGTATCTTATGAATTGATATAACTTAATAAAAAATAAAATGAAATTAAAAGAAAAGAATTTATTCAATTCAATTGAAAAATAGCCGCCGTATTTATATTAAATTAATTTACCAAATTTTCTTTTTTTTTAGACAAGTGTTACAAAAAAAAAGAAATTAAAAAGTATGAGTAATAAAAAATTATCTCTTGTAGCAAAGATACTAAAAAATAAAATTTGGTATCATTAGTATAGTACGTTCACATCCAATAATACTAATAATAGTAATAAATCAAGAAAAGGGGAGAGGGTTAAATTTAATAAACATATAATACTCACTCACTACACACTACAGTATGATATGATTAAGGGGGGGGGAGCAGCAGAATCTTTTTATGGGGTGGGTAAAGCTAATATAAATTTTCTTTTCACGCGGAGATCATTCTAGATCGACGATAAAATTTCTACATACTTAATTTTCACATTTCCTTTTTTAATTTTTCTCAAAGTCAACTGGCGCTGTACTGTACAATTAATAAACTGGTACACCCATAACTAAAAAAAAAGTGTGGAGTGGTGGAATGCATTTCTTACTGAAAAAAAACTTTTCCGTTTGCTCTTCCGCGGAGCGGGGACGGACAAGCCCAATTGTTTTTGTTCATCGGAAGAAAGGAAGAGTGGGGGAGAAGAAATGGTGGGAAGCAAAAGGGGGGGTTATTTGAAGGCTTAAATTAATTGATACATTATGAATTTATCGCAACAAAAAATCAATATTATGTAGTTGGCGTCCCAATCCATTAGAAACTTCTGGAAAATACAAAGCTCAATTGCAATTGAATTACTGAATTAATGAAGTCAATTGAAGGCTAATTGGAAATAATTTAAAAAAAATATTTGAAGGATGCGAGGTTCGAACTCGCGCGGACACCGTCCAACAGATCTTAAGTCTGCCGCCTTAGACCACTCGGCCAACCCTCCAATTTGTTATTGGAAAATGTAATAAACTAGAAACAATGTCACTTAAGTTAACGATATTAATACAAGAAACCCTAACGAGTTGTGAAAATTATTGAAGAATTTAGAACTCTTAATTAGGAAATAATTGAGTTAAATCTAAAACATTATTTAAATTGACAATGTTTTAATATGACCACGACACCCTAATGACACTTCAGTAAAACCCCGTACAAAAGAACCTCAGTTAGAAATACCCAAAACTAAAACTATA